>WBNH01012679.1:0-13682 GCA_013401255.1 Urocolius indicus | reverse complement strand
TTCTTTTCTTTTCTTTTCTTATTAAGTCCATGATTTTGATTCAGAATATTTTAATATTGTAGTGTAATCTTTGAAAGGCTTGCAAAGTAGTTCTCTGATAGTGAATAAGGTTCTTCTCTGCTGTGTGGCCCTGCATGTCCATTATCCACACAGATAATTAGTAGATTTGCTCAGTTCCTCTTGGATCGCCTCCCACATTCATAGATGGCGCATTTCCACACCAAGCCTGAGTCCATTTTTACAAAATCTAGAGATCTGACTACAANTTTTCAACCAGGACTCCCAGGTCTTCTCCCACTCTACCTTTGTGAGACCACATCTGCAGTATCTTGTCCAGTTGTGAGCCCCTCAGTTCCAGGACAGGGAGCTGCTGGAGAGAGTTCAGAGCAGAGCCACGAAGATANATATCAGAGAACAGCAAGGGTTGGAAAGGACCTTTAGAGATCGTCTAGTTCAACTCTTGTGCCAAAGCAGGTTCACACAGACCAGGTCACACAGGAACATGTCCACGCATGCTTTGATAACCTGCAGAGAAGGTGACTCCACATCATCCCTGGACAGCCTGTGGCAGTGTTCTATCACCCTTACCTTAAGTTTTAGTGGAACTTTTTCTGTTCCCACTTATACCCGTTACCCTTAATCCTGTCACTGGACGCAACAGAAAAAAAAAAAAAAAAAACGCTGCCCTATCCTTTTAACATACACCTTTTAAACACTTGTGTTAATGAGAATCCTCCCTCCACTCCAGTCTTCTCTTCTGTAGCCTGAACAGCCCTGGATCATGCAGCCTTTCCTCATAAGAAAGATGTTAAAATCCCTGATCACCTTGTTGGCCCCACACTGCACATTTTCCAGAAGTTTACTGTCTCTCTTGAGCTGGGGAGCCCAAAACTGGACACAGGACTCCAGATGAGGACTCATCAGGGCAGAGTAGAGGGGGAGCAAAACCTCCCTCAACCTGCTGGCCACACTCTTCTTGATGCATCCCAAGACGCCATTGGCCTTCTTGGCCATGAAGGCACATTGCTGGCTCATGGTTAGTTTATTTTCAACCAGGACTCCCAGGTCTTCTCCCACTCTACCTTTGTGAGACCACATCTGCAGTATCTTGTCCAGTTGTGAGCCCCTCAGTTCCAGGACAGGGAGCTGCTGGAGAGAGTTCAGAGCAGAGCCACGAAGATAATTAAGAGAGTGGAGCATCTTCCTGATGATGTAAGTTTGAGAGTGCTAGGGCTCTTTAGCTTGGAGAAGAGGAGACTGAGGGGTGATCTCATTAATGTTTATAAATACATAAAGGGTGAGTGTGGATGTCACAAAGGGTGGATGTCAGGAGGATGGAGCCAGGCTGTTCTCGATGATGTCCAGTGATAGGACAAGGGGCAATGGGTACAGGCTGGGACTTAAGAGTTTTCAAAGAAATACAAGGAAGAATTTCTTCACTGTGATGGAGCACTGTCACAGGCTGCCCATATTGACTTCTCTCAAGACATTTAAAACCCACTTGAAAGTGTTCCTGTGTGACCTACTCTAGGTGGTCCTGCTCTGGAAGGGGAGTTGGACTAGATGATCTTTCTAGATCCCTTCCAGCCTTTGAGATTCTGTGATTCTGTGATTGATTCTTTAGGATCCTCCTGGATTGCGTGTGCTTGGCTGTGTGGCTTTGCCAGCAAATATCAGGGTGGTTGAAGTCCCCCATGAGGACTAAGGATTGTGATTGTTTGTAGACATTTCCTATTCGGCATATAATAAACTCCCACAATAGCATCACTCACATTACCCTGCCCCTTAATTTTCACCCATAAACATCCACTGCTGCCCTCACCCCTTCCCAGTCAGAGCTCAATGCACTCTAATCGCTGTCTTACATAGAGAATAACTCCACCTCCTCACTTCATTTTCTCTATTTCCTGAATAGCACCCAGCCATTTATGATTGTGCTCCAGTCATGGGAGTTGTACCACACTTCTGTAACTATAATGAGATCACACATCTGCACTCACATCTCCAGTTCCTCCTGCGCGTGTTGATGTACAGGCAACACAAGTGCTCAACAAAGCATACATGATTTAGCTGTATGACATAAGACAGGGAGTTTTAAATGCAGATTTAATACATATACTTTTAAAAAACTATTTTTCACTTTTCCATAAAATCAGTGTCCTCAGTTGGTTTTGATCTGCACAAAATAATCAGCAGTGCACAAAACACTATAATACTTAATTCTTTCTTTTAAGGTTACTGAAAGGAAAAGAAGTGACTGAAGAGCTGTCACTCTTCAGAGGAAAGTCATAGCAACAAAATAGGGAAAAAATATGGCCTTCAAAACACCAGTCAGTGAAATCTGGTCCCCCTGAATAGTTCAGAAATTTGAGTAAGAGTTATCTGGCTAGTGGTCTAGTAACCTTATCTTGGGAGATTTGCACAACTCAATATCAAAACTGTATTGTTCCCTAGCAAAACCAGGCCATCTCTTATTTCATTGGTGATAACAAAATTTGAGTTGTAATTTTTTTTTTTCAAAATTATTTTCTGGATTGTAGAATCACATAGTTTGAATGGTCACAATACTCACAGAACAATCAAACAAAGTGCTTTATCCAAAACCTTGTTTATTAAGTTGTGCTTCTGTGTATGTCACAGAAAAAAAAAGATCTCTCAATTTGGGTGAACTCTTGTCTCCCTCCGACATCACTCAGATATACTCTTAGTGTTTTGTTTAGGTTTAAGCATGCCTAGGCCTTTCTCTTAAATACTTTATTTCCTATAGAAACAGAATAAAAAAACCTTTTAACGGGATATTTTTGTGCCATATCCATATCAAAAGCTTTTTATTACGATAAACTTTGTTTGCTGCATGGGCACATTCTTTATCTGCCTGACAACTAGTGAAAAATATATTTAAATGGACAACAAATCAGTTAAGCCTTTGATAGTATTGTCCTTTATGAATTGTGCTATAGCTAATAACAGTTAATTTCTTATTGTTCTACAACAACCATGAAAATGGCCACAAGTGATCTTTGGTTTCTCTACAGATTCTAGCAAGAACTTTTCTGATACATTCAGGGTGATTCAAAAGCCTTTTGTATTCCAAAGACCGAATTTGAGAAAAGTAAAATAAAAATGGTAAGATGAAAATTATCTTTTGATTGTTTTTACACATTTTGCTGTTCTTCTGCGGTTCAATTTGTGTTTCCTTTCTTTACTGAAAAAGAAGATAACACTTCCATATTTGTGTTACAATTTAGAGTTGGATAACTTCTTTAAATACAAACTTTTCCTAATTTTTCATGGTAGATTGTTTAGTTTGAAAAAAAATGATTTACTTATTGAAGAAAGATATATAATGCAACCCTGACTGGTACATTTAGTCGATATACATATCTATTCCAACAATTCCAAGAAATTTTAAAGGCTTTCTTAGTTTCTGTTGTTTTTATTTTGTTTTGGTTTTATACATGTGCTGCAATGTAATGACAGATACTAAATACTTTCAGACTTTAAAATTCTAATATTTTGACAGTATTGGAAGTTTTTGTATATAGTAAAAGGAAATATGGATTACTATCAGACACACAAAATTCCTGTCCCAGACAAAGTTGCATGTATATTTATTACCAGAGAGCACTTGGCCTATTGACTCCAAGCAGCAGAATCCCATGGAGTATAGCAATACATTACAATCACAATATTCGTTATTCACAGTGGAAATTTATAGTGTCACTGCTGTGGACTCTCAGAAATTTCCTGAGGCTTTCTGAGGGTTGGCATTTAGTAATGTAGGCAAGATGGATGTTTTTGTCTGTTTTCTTCAACATACTGAGTTTGCACCACCCCAGCTCTCTACTTTTTCCCAGAAACAGAAGTGTCACTTACAAACTTGGTGATTGCAGCACTACGATTTGTTCACCTTTAAGGATCAGATCATCCATAACAGTTTCCTCTGAACAATAAATTTTTAATTACAATGAGGCACAATATTCTTGTTCACTTCTCTTTCATACTCTTCACTTTCCTTCTGCTACTTTGCAGTGAAGAAAATAACACACATGATTATATCACACAGTCACTATTTAACCCCTGCCAGCAATTAAGCACCATACAGCTGCTCGCTCACTCCTCTCCAGCCATAAGATGGGGAAAAGAATCACAAAAGAAACCAAAAATTGTAGGTTGAGATTAAAAAAATAACATTTTCAAGAATAACATACAATATATTCATATTAATATTAGTAGTACTCCTAATAAAAATAATAAACAAACCACAAGAAAAGTGATACAACAATTGTTCACCACCTGACAACTGATTCTTTAACAGTGATGAATTCCTTCCTGCCATGTCTCCCCAGTTTATACACGGATATGGTGATTTAACTGGCTGGGTGAAAGGTACCCACTAAAGCAGGTCTGTCATTTCTTCTTCTAAGCTAAAAAGTTAGTGATTAGTCAAATATAAAAGAGATATTACAGATATTCTGCTAAGATTTAAAACCTAGGGAAACAAAAGACATTGTAGCAAATTTAAACTGATTTTATTACAATATAACTGAAAGAGGTTCCAGCAGATCAACCAAATACGTAGTTTGTGGGTACATAGTTGTCATGGTTTTGGCCCATCAGGGAACAAAATACTATGATTAGCTTTAAGTACTAAAAACCTGAGAATTGTGAAAAGGCAGGGACGGTTTAATTGCCACTTGTGGTCCAGGACAAAACAAACAGTCCTTCCTTTGGGAAGGAAACAGAAAATAATTTAATCCAACACCAACTAAAACATAACCATAAAACCTCAAAACATAAGCAACACAAAACCACACAGAACGATACAATGATGAAGAGTATAACCAGCCCTTTAAGACCACCTTTGCCCTACCCCTCCCCTCTTGCTGGGCTCAGAGCCCTTATCCAGGTGTCTTTACCTCCTCCCCCACTGAACAGCTCAGGGGAGCAGGGAACAGGTGTTTCAGTCAGATGTTTCTGCCATTTGTCTCTCCTCAGGGTAGAGGGGCTTGGCATCAGTCCTCTCCACACCAGTCCTCCCTGCACCTCCGCAGGGCACCTCACACACCTGGCAGCCCTGCACAGGCAATTCCAATATGTGTTCATCCCAAAGGCTGCTGCTTCCCTCTGTTTCTTGAGTGGGTTTGCTGTGCAGCCCGCAAGCTTTCTAGCATTGCCTGTGCCATGGCTGTCTCCTCACACAGTCTCCTGCCTGTGTGTGCGCACTCACCCAGAGCTGCTGGTGGCTCTCAGTCCTGCCATTGCCCTCCGTGGGTTGCAGGGGTACAGCCTGCATTCTTGCCATGGGTTACAGAGGGGTCTCTGGTCTGGCATTCTTCCTTCCTTCCTCCTTCTCTGACTGTGGGGTCCACATGATCACCTTCTACTGCTCTTACATTTCAAATTCCCATCCTTAAATAGTGATGGCAGAGGCACTAGATTGGCCCACCCAGGCCGGACGTGGATCTGAACCCAAGAGCCGGTGGGAGGGTCCAAGAACTCTTTATTGGGTCTTCACTGCAACCTGCTACCAAGGAAAAGCTGCTCTTTGCTAAACTATGACAATAGTAGAGTGCAAAAAGGATTGATTTTTGGTTTTGATAGAAATTTATCCAAAACTTTTTTTTTAAGATTTGTATGTCGACCTGTCCAAAACTTGTTTTGTCTTTTACATAATTTTACCAAGTAACAAAAACTAAACATCGAGGTATCAAAGGCTATTTCTTCACATTTTCTATAACGTTCTTAAAAAATCTTTTAAAATCAGTTTTCTGCTTTTATAATGTTTCTAAATAAAATATTTTCCCTAACTTTTTAATTCTTAAAGTGGTTTAGTGTACTATTTTCTAAGCATCCAAATACGAGATTTTAAAGTTAATGGAATTTGAAGGCATTTATCAATGTGAATAAAAGATCTTTTTAAGCTAATTAAAAAAACCCAAACAAACCAGTCTCAGTAATCCTTGTGCTACTTAAGCATTAATAATATTTTGCCAGTTGAGAGAGAGATCATGTTCCCTCCATGATCCCACAATGAGAACTGACAGGGAGAGATTACTATATCAGCATTACCTGCCCTTCCACTGAGTACCTCAGCTGATGGACAAAAGAGCTATGTAAAAGAGTTACACTTATGATACATTTATATCAAATTTATTTACATTTTTAGCAATAGTTTGTGGTCCTCCTAATCTCCCTGTCTCTTCTGTCATTAGATTTTCTCTGTTACTTCAGTCAACAGCAGTTTGTCACATTAATATCATTCAGAAATGGAGAACAGAGAACACCTTGAGAGTGAAATCAAATTACCCAGCTGATTTTTCCCCCCTGTTTATTTAATACCTCATGCAGATGTTTTTTTTGTTTTGTTTTGTTTTGGTTTTTTTTTTGAGGTTTTTGTTGTTGTTGTTTTGCTTTTTTTTTTTCAGGTATGTTAGCACATACCTGACAATGGGAAAAGATAAAAGTAAAGGTTTGACATAAAGGACTTCAAAAGAATCAGGACTTTATATTTTCTACCATTGTCCCAACACTTGCTCCACTCTTACGTTGTCAACCTGTGCTAATTGAAATGTTTCTAAAATGCTGGTGCTGAAACATTGCAGCTTAACAGTTCAACAGTACTTTAATGAGCCCTCAGTTTTATTAATAAAATGATTTATAGAAATATTTAATCTTACTGATTTACCATTAACATTAATGACTCTACTTATTAAGCACTTTATTTCAGAATGCCACAGAAACAGAAACTCTGTAAACCATGCAGTACCTTGTACCACGTTATTTAGAGGGAATCAATGGTATTGAAATCTCATGGTTTTCTCCTCAATGATGCAGTTATTCATTAGCATATAATTAGGTGATTCTTTTATATAATTTTTCTGTCACCATTATGACATTTTATCCAAATAATTTAGCACAGGACCAAATACAAAAGTAATCCCAAAGACTGAAAATAGAGTGTATAACCAATCAGTAGAAATTGTCCTTGACTATTACGTAGACTGCTTGATTGTCAACTGCTAGTAAGAGTCTGATTCTTTATTCTTAATCTAATTTCTTGAAAGAAATAATTTCCTAATACTTTGTAGACTATCACAAAGTATTTTAGAATAATACAACCATCACTTCTCTTTATATATATATATCCATATTGCTGTATAAATTAAGTGCTATTAGTTAGACAACTTTCACCCAGTTTCATGTGTTAGGAAGATCATAAAATGGCCACTTTATTTTGGGAAAAATTTTCTAACTTGATAAGCAATGAAGAAGCTGCAAAAGTGACTTTCAGAGTCCTGAAAGATGCCACTGGCAAATTGTTTCCCTCATTGATCCCTTCAGCCTCAGACATCCAGGAAAGACAAATAAGGGAAAAATATATTTAATATCAATAATGGAACTAAAAATTTCCATTAGTGTAATTTGACCCAGTGTTTATGTTAGCTAGAAGAGAGGATGTTGTCTTTTTTTCAGTGAAAGAACTATCACCTGCCTCCTCTCTAGACTCTGCCATGTAAAATTACACTTATGTCTTTTCACTCGTATTTTCCTCATTTGGAAAATATGTTTAATTGAAAATTTTGGTGTAACCAAAGAAATCTATTTTCAGTGAAAATACTTACATCTATTTTTTTTGTTTTATAAACGAATCAGTAAAATTAAGCCTTTTATAAAACCCACTAGATTATCTGGAAATTTGGTTTCATGTGTATTTGCTTGGATGTTAATCAAGGATTCCTTAAACATGACATTAGACCTGAGAGATGTCATAGACCAGGGTATATGTGATTTATATTATTTATGTCATGTATATCCAGAGTACTCGATGTTTTTGAAGGTGATTTCTGCAGTTTTAGGTTCATTTTGCAGGCTCTCAATTTCCCATTTTTTTTGAATCCTCTCAGTAAGAGAGAAGCGGTGCCATCATAGTTGTGATTAGCAGCGGGCATTCATACAGGAGCACATGCAGGCAGGGGTTTATGTATCCTAGAGAAAGATTTAGTCATACAGAAAATATATGCATTACTGTAAAAATCCATCATTTGCAATGGTGCATTAGACCACCATTTTTGTAAGAAAAAGAACTAATGAAAAGGTGTGGTGGGTTGACCGCAGCTGGGTGCCACAGGTCCAACAAAGCAGCTCTATCACACTGCCTGCTAATCTGGACAGGGGAGAGAAAATACAACAAAAGCCTCAAGGGTCAAGATAAGCACAGGAATATCACTCAGCAATTATCGCTACGGGCAAACCGGAGTCAGCTTGGGGAAAAGTAATTTAATTTTTTTACTAATAAGATCAGAGGAGGATAGTAAGAAATAAAAACTAAGTCCTAAAAAACTTTCACCCACCCCTCTTCCAAGATCTCGTCCTCTTCCCTTCATCAGTACAGGAAGATAGGAAATGGAGGTTATGGTCAGTTTATCATAGATGGTTTCTGGCACTCCTTCCTCTAAGGGGGAGGACATCGCAGACTTCACCTGCTCCAATGTGAGATCCTTCCCATGGGAAATTGTTCTTCATGAACTTCTCCAACATGGATCTCTTCAACGTATGATGGTCCTCAGGATCAGACTGTTCCAGTATGGATCGCTCATGTGGTCCTGACAGAAAACCTTCAGTGTGGGCTCCTCTCTTTCCAGAAGTTCTCAGGTCCTACCAGGAACCTAATGTAGTATGTGCTCTCCATGGCATCACAGCCTCTTTTGGACATCCATCTGCTTCGGTGTGGGGTCCTTCCTCGGCTGCAGGTGGACGTCTGCTTCCCTATGCCCTCCATGGCTGCAGAGGTAGGGCCTGCCTCACCATGAGGAATCTCTCATCTGGTGCCTGGAGCACATCTTCCCCTCCTTCTTCACTGACCTGAGTGTCTGCAGAGTTGTCATTTTTGCATTCTCATTCCACTCTTCTGCTGCAGTTTGCTCCTGTGAAATAACACTTTACCCCCTTCTCAAATATATTAATCTGAGAGGCATTACAACTATTGCTAATTAGCTTGACCTTGGTCAGCAGTAGGTCTGTTTTGGAGCTGTCTGACATTAGCCTTATCCAATACGAGGAAAGCTTCTGACAGCTTCTCACAGAATTCACCCCTGTAGCTCCCCCGCTACCAAAACCTTTTTACGCAACCTTAGTACAAAGGATCTTCCTCCTACTGAAGCAGTTTTTCTCCAACTGTGAAGATGTGTATATATAGCAATTTCACCAGAATGTGAGCTATACTGTCTGCTGTTATTTGTTATTTGCTATACTGTCTGCTGTTAAGCAGGAGGACACAAATCTTTTTCTATAGGGCAAAGAATTACTGGTCTAAACTGAGTCTTCATGTATAGAGTTCACTTTTTACATTGATCTGAAGTAAATCTGTCAGGCTGTATTCTGTATTTATTCTCTGATGCTGGATTCTAAATGGCTGCATCTGTTTTTCCTGTACTTAAGAGGCATTGCTAGCTGGTCTGAAGGTGACAGGATGTCACCTGTACTTCCATTACCACCATCATTATTACGATGCACTTTTTTCTACTATTATAATGATGTACTTTCAGAAAAAAGGAAAATGACTACTCGTTTGCTTTATTGTATTTAGCTATAAAACAAGAAAAACACTGTTGAAGCTTAGATACATGCAAACAAAACAAATGACACTCAGAAAAAAATATTTTCCAGACCATATTAGCTTATTAAATCAAGCCATAGTTGCTGCTTTTTCCGCTAGCTGCTTCCTTGATGTTTTCTGACAGGAAAAGCAGCCATTATTCTTTCCAATAAAAGACAGAACTGAAGGGAAAGCTGATGAGTTTATTTCATTTTGATGTACTTCGTTTGTATGAGTGTGTGTGGATGTGTTTGAGTGTTGATGATGAGGCATTTTCATTTTCAAGAATGTGCTCTTTACCATTCATCTGTGCATATTTAAATAAAGTTGTTGGAAATACATGATACTTCAGCTTTAAGCTGTCAAAAATGAGAGTCCAACGTATTCAGTAGCACAAAATATCATAAAAAGAGTTTAATCTCTATTTATCTCCGCTTACCAGTTTGAAACATTGATGTATGATATATCATAATAAAGCACTGAAATGAGTACAGCTACATAAAAAAGTGAAACTACATAGCCACATTGAAATATGTCTGATTACTCCACGTCTCCCTCCTCCATATACACACAAAGGCATATGCACTCTCAAAGTGATTCTAGTATAAACATATTATTTGATAGCATACATGTAAGATGTATACTAGAGCTTTACAAATAATTGCAAACAAAATAGTAGAAGTTTTTTATGTATAGCCAAAATTCTTGGTTTCCATTGACCTCAGTTACAGCAGTGGGGCTTAACAACTTCTGAAATCTAGGCGTGCATATGATTTTCCTCTTCTTTGCAACTTAATGACTTTTAAAATGTCTTCATTTTAAAAGTATATATATGCTATGTGTACATAGTTTTAAGCTTGGAAAAATGCAGAAACTTTGCTTTTTTCCCTTCTTACCTATTGATATGAATATATATGCAGAATACATAAATAAATATAATAAATCAAGAGAGTCTATCTGGTAAATTTAATCAATTTTACTGTTTATTTAGGGAACTCTATGCACAATAAATCATTAAGTCACAAATTTCACAGCATTTGTGAGAAAGCTGAACATCTCACTTTTTCATGATTTTTAAAAGAAGTTGCTCATGAAGAAATGCAATTAAGTTAAAGGAAAAGACCTCCAAACAGACATAGAATAATAGAATGATAGGGGTTGAAAGGGACCTTTAGAGATCATCTAATTCAACATCCTTGCCCAAGCAGGTCAACCTAGATCAGGTCTCACAGGAACGTGTCCAGCTGGGTCTTGAAGACCTCCAAGGAAGGAGACTCCACAACTTCCCTGGGCAGCCTGTGGCAGTGCTCCCTCACAGTGAAATAGTTTTTTCTTATGTTTCAATGGAACTTCTTGTCCTGTCACTGGATACAATAGAAAAAAAGGATGTCCCAACCTCCCGACACCCACCATTTTTATATTTGAGATCATCCCTCAGTCTTCTCTTTTCTAGACTAAACAACCTCAGTTCCCACAGCCTTTCTGGGGCTATTTAGTTAAAACTTGTTAATAGGAATATCAATAAACAAAATCCCTGTGTTAAATAATACTTTCTCTGACAGCAAAGCTCTATCAAAATGCCATTGTGGAAAAAACAGTGAAATATAAGATTACAAGCCTAAAAAAAAGATGTGATAATTTTCGAAATTAATTAAAAGAGAAAAATTTAAAATTTATTTCTTTCAGCACTATAACTTTCTTCCAAAAAGTTTTCAACATTATATTCCTTTCATTTGGTTAGATATTATGTTGACTGGTGAAGCAAATCCGCATGATTATCTGTCCCATAATAAGTATTTTTTCCAGCTATCAGTAAGTCTTATAGAAAATTTACTTTCAGAACAAATTTAGTTGCCTGGGTGTAGTAGGAATAGGAACTAATTCTATATTTTTTGTTATCATATGAGATGATTATTTTCTCACCATATGAGTACATTTTCCTTCATTTTGACTTCAACTTTTAATTTCTTGTCTTTCTTATTCTCTTACATTATGTTTTGAATACACCTGTCCTGTGCAGTGTCCAGCTTTTTTTCGCAAGTTGATCCTTGGGTCAAAATCAACAATATTATTTCTGTGAGCCTAGTAAACACAAATAGAACAAAATGAATATTCACAATTGGCCAGATGTCTCATAATAACATATTATGCAAAAGGTAATTGACTATTACAATTATATGCAAATACTATAGCATACAAATTACACACATATGTGCAGAAACGTGCACAGAAATGACATGCACTTCATAACCAGTTATGAGCACAGGATATACCACCAGTGGAATATACAGTTTCTGAATATGTAGTTATTTGAAAGCAAAAGGGAAACATCACAGCTAAGTGAGTGACCTGTCTGTATTGGAGAACATTTGAAAAAGAAAATGCCCTGAAGGCAATTGCTATTTGTTTCATTGAACTGTGGATTTTTAAAGCTTACAGAGTCCTTAGACATTCAATGAATAAAAACTCCTAAGATGTTTTTGCTGAGCAGCCTTTGTCAGGATACAGATTTCAACACTTTTCAAAATACAGAATACTGCATGTTGAAATTATTACTCCTCCTGTCAACCCAAAATATTATCAAAGGAATGCAACTGAATGCCACAGGAGAGGACATTACATTGGATATCCTCTATCCTGAATTGCATCTCCTCTTCCTACTTTATCTCTCTGAGGTCACCGGTCCCCCTTCAATCTTAAGTGCTTATTATGGCAGCTGTTGTATGCTGTTGCTATGGCCACAGATAACATGCTGAAAACATTAGATTTTGCTTTTCCTAGTATTTTCTACACATTTCATGTTTTCTTTTTAAGATCAAAACAAAATGTCTGAACTGATCTTCAATATAGTCCATGAAAAAATCCAAAAAACTCAGAGAAAAAAAGCGTTTCATTATTTGTTTCATTATTACAATATGTGTGAGCAGAACGTCATACGTTAATGCTACAAGAGTCTATTCTTCATTAGAACTTTAACACGAGTTAACAAATGTCCTAGAAGCATGATCAGCTAAGCAAAGTTCCTGTCTTGGCAAAGCAAAAGAGGTAAACATCATGAGAAGATGATATTCAGTATGTTTTAGTACTTGCCATGAAACAAGGAAATGAAAATCTTTTACAATATTTCTTAAATTCCATTTTAAAAAAGTAACTAGATTTCTCTTAGGTACTACCTAAATTATGTATGGAGTCTAGCTTATCTGAAACTTCAGCCATCTGCTAGCTAGATCTTTTTTCTTCATATTCATCGTGTGTATCCATTCTTATATCAGCTCACAGATTAATTTATGCAGAATATTGACACGTTTGTGGACATTCATTTCTAGAAAAAATGTAGATAACGCATTATGTGGCAAAATTGTGGAAGTCAAACTCTTGCTTCTGATATAAAAAGATTTTTCTCTCTCTCAAAAATCCTAGTAGCCCTTCTCTTAAGGAATTTTAATTAACTTTTCTTCATTATGGTTCAGCAGAGAGATACTTTGTATGCCGCACAAGGCCTTCAAATTTCTTATATAAAGAAATGAATGCTCCCTCAGCTCTCAAAAATAGCTAACCCAGCCTTCTAAGGCAAAAAGTAACTTCTCTTTATTCATCTCTAGCTGAGTGGACCTGGAAGACCTGAACGTCTCTGTTGATGAAACTGAAATCTATGGTGATTGATATTGAAAACAGACTGGTGGTTTTAAAAGAAAAGTGTGTTGGTATTATTTAACAGAATTTAGACTATAAGATTGGAAATTCTGAGACAATGCCATCGGCCTTGGCCACAAGGGAACATTGCTGGCTCATGGTTTATATAAGTTTATTATCAATCAAGACTCCCAGAGCTCTCTGCAGAGCTGCTCTTCAGCAAGCCGACCCCTAGCCTGCATTGGTGCATGGGGTTGCTCCTCGTCAGATGCAGGGACTCTGCACTTGTCCTTGTTGAACCTCCTGAGGTTCCTCTCTGCCCAACTCTCAAGCTGGTTGAGATCCTGCTGAATGGCAGCACAGCCTTCTGGGGAATCAGTCCTCCCAGTTTGGTGTCATCAGCCAATTTGCTGAGGGTATGCTGTATTCCCTCATCCAGGTTGTAGATGAA
>WBNH01012678.1:19280-58921 GCA_013401255.1 Urocolius indicus | reverse complement strand
AGGGTGTGAAGGCTCCTTCTCGGAAGTTTCAAAACCCGTCTGGACACATTCCTCTGTGACCTTATCCAAGTGGACCTGCTTTGGCTGAGGGCTTGGACTAGGTGATCTCTAAAAGTCCCTTCTAACCCATACCATTCTATGATATAATTTACACCAATTATATTGAGTGACAAGAGAGGCTTTCCTCTTAAAACTGCTAAGTATGAGGTAAGTCACAGAATCATAGAATCATTGCAGTTGGAAAAGACCTTTAAGATCATTGAGTCCAACTACTCACCTCACACTGTTAAGCACTAAACTAAACCATATTCCTCAGCACCTCATCTATGCATGTTTTGAATATATCTAGGGATGGTGACTCCACCATCTCCCTGGGCAGCCCATGCCAAAGCTTAATAACCCTCCTAATTCCCAATCTAAATCTTCTCTGGCACAAATTGAATCCATTTCCTCGTGTCACACAGACTAATAGAATCTTAAGTGTTGGAAAGTACGTCAAAAGTTCATCAAGTCCAACCCCCCCTGCCAAAGCAGGACCATCTAGAGTAGGTCACACTGGAACTCATCAGTGCCCAATACAGGGGGACAATCACTTCCTTGGTCCTGCTGCTCACATTATTTCTGGTACAAGCCAGGATGCCTTTTTTGGCCACCTGGACACACTGCTGGCTCATGTTCAGCCAGTTGTCGATACTCTTTTTCATTTTAACATGATGGCCTAATAGAGCAAAGAAAAGTAGAAGTTTAGGACCTCCTGATACAAAAGAGTTCTCCAACTTCTCAAGGAAGTAATGTAATTAATGAACTGTAAGCTTACTGGAATGGTAAGGTCTTCTCTCCAAAGTTGGACCATCATGCATCAAAGAGATAGGAGATTCGTATGACCAAAAGGCAGTAAGTAAGGAGAGGAATCATTCTCTGTGTAGGGTTAGGGCATTCACTTGGGGGGAAGGGTAATTCTGGATTCCACTCTTTACACTAACAGCTTGGGTTTTGCACAGCACGTGGCCTTCACAGGAAGAAAGCCACTCATAAAAATGGGAATCTTGTAATTTTGCTCACCTTGCATCAGCTTCTTTTAAATTACCAGTTTGAAATGCTAAGAAAACAGTCTCTCCTAAAATCAGAAGTACCATTCAGAAAAGTCAGCTGTACTGGGAGAGGGGAAGGGAGAAGACTTCTTATACTGCTGACAGTAAAACCCATAGCGTACTAGCTACTTTCTCTTCAAACAAGTCATATATCAATCTATCACTTAATATAAATGGCATGATAAAAAGAGCAAAAAATAATAACCCATTACCTTACTAACACCACGCTTTCTTCAGAAAAGCCTACCCAGAACACTTTAACTTAACTCATGTTACATTAGAAAGGAAAAATACAAGACCAGCTCAGTTTTCTGGCAGGGCTTTAAAGATAATGGGTTTATTTTAAATATATTCTCTCATCTAGTCTGGTACAAAGTAAAGGATGTCTCTATTAGCTTCTGTTACTAATTAATGCAGACCTCACCCAAAATTCTGTACAATCATCAAATATATCACTTGATAATTACCATAAGCTCATTTAGCAACCCTATAATGATCCTTGCTTTGTGATCACACTAGGGAAGATTGTTCTTCTATTTTATTAAAGAAGCTTCACACAGTTCTAGCACAGATCTCTGTTGGAAAAACAGAAATTCACTAATTAATAGTTCAGACCCATTCTGAATTGAATCTTCCTTACATAGCTCCAGCAGCACACATAAAAAAAAGGTGACGATGTCTGCTAAAAGCAGAAAATTCTATTAGCATAGATTTCCCTGTTGCAGAGGTCATGTGGAGGCAGGGATGCCAGAAGTGAAAGGGGATAGAGCTAGACCACATATTCATCACATTAATTCCCAGTCAGCAGCTACAGCTCATAGAAGAACATTCCTGGCTCTGTGAATTAAACTCTCTTCCCTACAGATTTCTGCAACACATGGGCCAAAAGTTCACTTGTAGTATCTCCCTTCTTCTCTTTCCTCAATACCAACCAAAATTTTCCAAAACATTACAAAATATAACTACATTGACAATTTTAGAGGAAGTTATTGATACTTATGTTTAAATTATATTGCAATTGTGCATTGCTTACAACCAGCCACATTCTGCTTTGCATCCAAAGTGCAGCCAGCAGGTCAAGGAAGGTGATTGTACCCCACTCTTGTGACACTCCACCTGCAGTACTGCATCTAGCTCTGAGGTCTCCAGCACGAGACTTGTTAGGCCTGATCCAGAGGAGGCCATGAAAATGATCAGAAGGCTGGAGCACCTCTCCTGTGAGGAAAAGCTAAGGGAGCTGGGGTTGTTTGGTCTGAACAACTGACCTTACTGCAGTTTTTCAATACTTAAAGAAGGTCTATAAGAAAGATGGAAAGAGATTTTTATTTTTTTTTACCAGGGCCTGTAGTGAGAGAAAAAGGGGTATTGGTTTTAAACTGGGTAGATTTAGATTAACTACAAGGAAGACTTTTTTTTTGTTTTTAATGATGAGGGTGGTGAGACACTGGAACATATTGACCAGAGAATTGGATGTATTCAAGCATGAAGTTGGATGGGAACAACATCCTAATGAAAGATGTCCCTGTGCATGGAAGGGGGATTGGACCAGATGCTCTTTAAAGGTCTGTGGTGGTTTAGACCTGGCAGATGTCTACCAAGTCATAATATTACTCCGCCTCCTTAACTGGACAGGGGAGACAGAAATACAAAGAGAGGTTTGTGAGTCAAGATAAGGACAAGTGATTACTCAGCAATTAACATTACGGGTTAAAAGAGACTAAACTTAGGGAGAAAATTTATAAATGAACCATCAGAACAGGAAGATGGGAAATAAAACCAAATCTTAAAACACCTCCCCTCACCCCTTCTTCTTCCCATGACTTTCCTTCCTTCCCCCTGGCCTCCATGGACTGCAGGGGCACAGCTGCCTCACCACGGGCTTCACCACAGGTCACAGGGGAGTCTTTCTTTCAGGGCCTAAGCTCCCTCCTCCCCCTCCTTCTCCACTGACCTTGATGTCTGCAGAGATTTTCTCACATTCTCTTAGAACTGACTGGCATTAGCCCTGTCAGCTACAGGGGAAGCTTCTGGCAGATCTTTGTTTAAAGAAGCCACCCCTGTAGCCCCCTACTACCAAAGCCTGGCCCAGGCAAAACCAATACAAGGGCCTTCTCCTACCCAAATCATCCTATGACTCTCTGATTCTCTGTTTTTTTAAAATATCAATGACAGAGGCTGTCAGGACTGTTTCAGAGGATGAATAGCATTCATAAGTTTACTTGTGTTTAATAAACTGAAGCAGGTAAATCAAATACAGCTATGAAAGCACGTACATTATGAAAACTACTCACCCAAATACTTTATTTTGGTTGCAAAAGGGCTTCTCTGACAGATCATTAATTATTAGCAAGAACTTTCACTATTCTCCCTTCTACCCCCTCTATTTTCAAGTAAGTATTACTTGTTCTTCCCAATCGCATTTCTTGAAAATGAACAGCTACAAGTTATTCATCTCATACGCTCATATATCAGCAAGCTACTGGAAACTCTTAATGACCTGAAAAAAAGACAGCAGTGACATTTTAGTGCAAGGGCCCTTTTGCTTCTAGATATAAGTCTATCCTTCCACTCAAATGCACTATCTTATTGCCTCACTGCTTATTCTAATGGTTTCCCCTTGAGCACTGGTTGTCAAAATCCTCTTGTTTCCAAAAGAAGCTTGTTTCATCAAAGAAAAAAAGTCACTACAATGAAAACAAGAACTTCATTTTCCAAACTATCTCAGGGTTGGATCTTCCTTTTTTTTTTTCCTTTGACAGCAGTATTTTAAAGACATCTCTCAAAATACTTTGCGAGAGAATGTGTGCTATGGGTTAAAAAGTACTGGCATGGGTTAAAACGCTGCAATAGCTGTATGAAGCTCAGATGCAATTCCTCACTCAAAATTACCTGTTTGTGACCTTGATCACTGTGACCATCCAGAATCAGAGCAAAAACATGTGTTTGCTTTATGACTGCACATCATAAACTTACTTCATGATCTGGCTGTCAGCAGAAGCTCATTATGTAATCCTGATCCGGATAGAAGACATTATTGGGAAAAATGTAGTAGAGAAAACTTTCAACAACTACTTCTCCATCCACACACAAAAAAGAGAAGCAGCTAACTTGAATCTCTTCCATCTTTTTCCTTATTTTACTATCTTGTTTTTTCAAAAAGGTGTTATTTTCCTTATTATACTAATATAAGCACAAATACAAATGTCCTGCTGAGCGTGACTCAGTCCTTAATATAACTCTATGACTCCTCTTTTTCAATAATTTTCTCTATCAACTTAAGTAATTTGCCAGTGTCCTGAGCCCATAAATCATAACAGCTTACATAATTAACCCTTGTAATTATCATTGCATAATTAGCATCAGCTGTCTACCCAACTCTTAAAAATGAAATGCTTTTTCTGTTATATATAGATATTTGAATGTTCAGTGATAAGTATAACTTTCACTTTCCACATCAAATCCCAGTGTTTTAACCCAGACTTTTTGTGCTCCTTCCAGTTCCCTTCAGTGTTTGCAAACACCTGCTGGTTCAAAGAATTAATAAATAAGCACACTGTTCTCTCTAATATGTAAATTATATAGCTGGGATGTTAAAAAAAAAAAATACAGTGACACACCTATATTTTGGATGTAAAGTACATAGATAATTCAGGCAACGCTGATTAGAGCAGGTATATTTTAATCCAACCTAGCTAGCTGCTCTGATTCACATTTCTGTTGCCAAATAGAAATTCCTGAAGAAACTTGCATATTTCTATTCTGTGTCCATGATGTACCTTTAGGATGTAATTTAGAGATAGCAACACCGTTACTGTTAATTTACATTCTCCTTATCAGTGTTCACACCATGGGAAGAGGCCTCTATCCCAGCCAATGTGAATGAATATTATATAAGGCACTTTTAAAGTTCTTCAGCAACTATTTCCAAGTTCTCCAGGAAGTATTTTAAAGTTCTTCACCAACTATTAATGCTCTATAGGATTTCCTACTACCTGTTCTAGTAACAAAGAGAAAATAATAATTAAAAACCCACCATCATGCTTATTTTTCTCAAATCTTCCTGAAACAACATCTTTTATACAATAGACATACAAGACTGCAATGTTTTCACTGATTCTCCCACAACTGAAACAAAAGTCAGTATTAACGAAGCTAATAAAATGTCTCCCCAAATATATTGTGCCTCTAATTTGTAGTAATTTAGGAGCAAAAAAATTTTAGTTCACCTTTTGCAACAAAGTTCAACAAAATTGGCACTAAACTACTATGATGCTATTTAGAAGGCTATAATGCATTCCAGCTTCTTTTCCTATAACTCCATAGAATCATCATATAAGGAGTTTTCTGGTAGACAGGAAAAAGAGATTATGCTAATATTCCACTCACGAAAGACAGTAGATTTATATACATCAAGTTGCCTACAGATTCACTGGCTCATGTACATGACTCGAGGTTCCCCACCCTACCCATACAACTTACTTCAACTGTGACCCTAGGAAAACTCCTTAAGAAACAGAAACAGGTGTTCAATTGCTGCAGCTCGTTCAGCCTCTGTGCAGAGCCTGACAAGAAGAATGCCAACAAGTGCCGTTGATGGCCATGCTGCACTGTGATGTGGACACTTGTCAGTTGGTAACACCATGGGGACCGAGACTGGACATGGAACTGTCAGTACAAACAGTAACAATAACTACAAGACACTGTCTTGCAAAATCTCTCAAGAACTAAATAAACCCTTTCCTGAATATGATTTTCTAGTATCTCATTAGGAAGTTGGATAATCCCAGCTTTTTTACAAGCTAGAAAAGCTTAAGCAGGTGTTTACTGGGACCAGTTACACAATAGGTTACTATCACTTTGAGAAAATAGTCTTCAGCAATACCACTGCCACAATCTGACCTCTAAAAAGTCTGTTCAATGTCTTTAAGGCAAGCAAAACATACAAGTCAAATTTTAAGATGTTCCACTCTATTTCTAATTCACTGTGTTCCTTCTAATTGCACTTAGGCACTCTCCAAAGGGCTTGCTCCCAGTCCACTGGAACAAAGCCTCTTTCTTTGTTATGGGTAAGAATGACTGATGACTGTATTAAGGTGAAGAGATAAACAAGAATTCTTCCCTCTCATAATGGCATCATTTCAAGAGGATGGATACTTTAAAAAGTTTAGAGAACAGTATATGAACTAGTGGCTACAGCATTCTCTTGAGGGGTAAAAAGTGTGGCTTTGAAGTACACCTCGGGTTTAGGAGAGAAGCGAAACGTGTTTTTCCTTCATCTCTACCTCAACATCTAGAATATTATATAATAAAGAAAGAAAGCTACATCACTACTGTGATTGGGTTCAAAAAGACAAGAAAAATCAACTTTTTCACCCTGAAGAACAATTTCAGACTAACTCTAAGCAAAATTGCTGTCTAATAATTACCATATGATGTACGCTCCCCTCTGTGGGCTCAGAGTAGAGCATACAAGTACCAGGAAGGAGTGGAATTTCAGAGTAAACTTTTTTTGACAACTCTCCCCCTTGCTGTCTTCTCAATCTCATTTCTAAGTGTCTCTGTTCTCCAAGTGGAGCCTGCTTATCACAGAATCACAGAATAGGGGAGGGTTGTAAGGACCCTCCAGAGCTCCTCCAGCCCAAGCCCCTGCTAAAGCAGGTTCCCCTCTATCAGGGGGCACAGGAACATGTCCAGGCAGGTTAGGAAACCTCCCAAGAAGTAGCCTCCACACCCTCCCTGGGCAGCCTGGGCCAGGGCTCCCTCACTTCAACACCAAAGGAGTTTCTCCTCCTGTTTCAGTAGACTTGGCATCTTCATACCAAGTCTACTCTAGGTCTAAATCAAGGATGCTTATGGGTTTTATATGGCACAGATTTAATTTTAACTGGAGCAACATTTGGAGATAGCGATCCCACCTGCTTCCAATCTGGTGACCATTTTCCTTCTGTTTATCATTGTCCTACTGAGACAACACAACATATTCATGTGGGAACTTAAAATGTTGAAATCAGTAAAGGCAAGTTAGCTCCAAATGATTATCTCTGTGCAATTGTGCAGTGGTTAACAGTCTACAATTCAAAAAACTTTCCCTTTAACAGCAGAATACAAGGGTTGTCTTAGCTCAGCTGAAAATAATCAGAAAGCTACAGTCTATCTGATAATCAGTAAATATACATCAAGCAGAAGTGACCTTAAAGCAGACAGAAATGTTAAGTGCTATGTCCAATGGCCTTAGCAAAACCTGAGCAGCAATTGAGGATGAACTAATTTTTGCATTGTTTAAGAAGTTATTGCTAGTGCAAACCCCCCTATGACATCTGTTGTTTTCCTTATTAATTACTACAGTAAATGTCCCTGTTGCCGTAAGAATGTTTTCCTGTTTTCTCCCATTTTTAATTTGGGACAGAACTTTGTTACACTACTTTCGTAAGTACAAGAAAGGACATTATCGTGTGCAATTTGCTAAAAGGATATGTAGTCCTCAAGAAAAGTTGATACCAATCTATGTGAATCATGACAAATAAAAAAACAACACTTCATTAACTCTAGTGCCTTCCAAAACTGAATACAGAACTAATAGGCAAGCTCACAAACATACAACAAACATGATGAGATATGTAGAGTTACTAGCTATGAATTATTATCACAAAATTAAGTCTTAGGTACTCAAATGGTATCAAAATTAAAAGATTATTACTATTATACATTGTGTGGGAGAAAAATCAACAAACAAGTTTTAATTTCCATGCTTAGCATTCTGTGGTGGTACAGACTCCTCTCTCTAGGCTGCATTGCTGTACTGGAGCCAGGCAGCATTGTGTTCTTGTCTTGATGTGGTGACCAAAGGCACCCTAAAACTCTCTCATCTTATCACATCACCAGTGCAGTGAGTCAAGACAATCTTGTACTCTGTCCAGGGTTCAAGTCCAGGGAGTTAGAATGATTAAATGCTCCCTAAAAAGCATTTGAACTGCCTGGCTCATAGCCTGATCTGGGAGTTGTAAGGTGAGACATTATCTGACAAGCATTATGGCAAAATGAAGAAATACTGACCAAAGGCAATCCTATAAATAGTGGTCCTAAAAAGAGACTCTTTGAGATCCCTGGGACCACAGCAGGCTGTGCCCCTGATTCTCCCTTTGAACTGGATCACCTTTCAGGGTAAGAAATTTTGACAACTTCCAAACTATCTGCCGGTATAATGCTGAAAAAAAGCCAATCGTCTGCTGGCAAATGCTGACAATGGAACACAGTCAGTAACCCACTACAGTGGGGTTTCACATGGATTCAAAGTTAAGGATTAAGGATTTGGGACAGAAAGGTTATTTATTTGATTTTACAATTGGTCCAACCGGAGAGAAACTTGGGTTAACCTCTATACCTGTGTGTGTGTGTGTGTATGTGATTCAGCAGCTTCATACAAACCTTACTGTCAAATTATTGTGCTGATTATAGCAAGTATTATTTAATCACTCTGATAATTAAATTATTGTTAAACATTGTTTAAAGATTCTCTTTGCTCTCTGTATTAATTCCATTTGACATGTTGACAAAGTCTAAAATTAAGTCTGGATCCAGCAGCATCAAGACTCCTCTTTGAGAAAGCAACAGGTCCATTCTAAACCTCAGGAGGGTATTCCCTTACCCTTTCTGTCTCCACTCTCTATTTAATCATTCCAAAACAATCCTAACATGATTTCCCTCTGTATGTTTCCTCTGTGTAGTAAGGATTAGAGGGAAGTTTGCCTCTGAACTCTTTTAAATCACCTCTCACAAATTCACATTAAAATCACATTTACTAAAATCTTTGGTGGTGCTTTCTTTAAGCGATCCAACACCTAAATCACTAATCTGCAACAATTTATTAACCAATCAGAAATGAAGCCACTTTCTCCTAAATATCGGTAAATATACCCTCAAAATAGATATTAAAAAAAAAAACAAAACAAAAAAAGTACACATTTGTTCTTGCATCAGAACCAAATGCAAGAGCATTTGTACAAAGCTCTACACAATTAATCAGCTGAGAACTGTAAAGCCACCAAAATGTACGTAGCATCAAACTATCATCCATTCAGCTAATAGTTCTCCCAGTTCTTCAGTAGAATACACAAATTCAAAGGGTGCCTGGCTCGTTCAAGGAAGATATTTCATTTAACCACATGAGGGCACACCACACTAGAGCAATAATAAACCAGCTATTTATGTCATTCCTGGGTTCATTGTAGTTTATGCTGTGTTATTAGATCTGTATGAGACTAGTCGCTCTAAACAGTACATACTTACAAAATCAAATTCCTGGTTGAAATTTAATGAACCATTTTCTTCAAACTTCTTTTTGGTTAAAAAAAAAGATCTGTTAACAATCTTAAAGGCAGCATTATGTAAGATTTAGTTTTCAAAGGAACTCAATCACAGAGCAGGCAACTGTTATATTGGCTAGGAAGAAACAAACCTCAAAACTTTTTCTAACTAATTCTGAGGTTACTTTGGCTAGGAAGGGTGAGTTTTATTTCCTACCCCAATAGATTTTGCATCTAGAATAGAAGCTTTAATACTATCTGTGTTGGGTTTGTGGATTTTTTACAATGAATCAGAAATTGTGTTATGGGAAATCACATAAGAGGATTTAAATAATCTTTAACTGGATATTAAAGGCTGAGAGGAGACCTTATTGCTCTGTACAACTACCTGACAGGAGGTCGTAGTGAGGTGGAGTTCGGTCTCTTCTCTCAAGTAACAAGTGACAGGACAAGAGGAAACAGCTTCAAGCTGAACCAGAGGAGGTTTAGACTACATATCAGGAAACACTTCATCCCCAAAAGGATTGACAAGCCCTGACACAGGCTGCCCAGGGCTGTAGTAGAGTCCTCATTCCTGGAGGGATCCCAAAGCTGTGTAGCTGTGGGGTTGAGAGACGTGATTCAGTGGTTGCCACGGCAGTGCTGAGGGTTCTAGTATTTTATAAACTAAGACAGCAAGCAACTTTAAAGGCACACCTTTGACATTGATTTAAAGGCACCACTTTCACATTGATCATAGGTAGGCTAATCTTCCCAGAGTTCCAGTAGTCAAAGAAGAGAAGCTGGTGCTCCTGGGAATGCCCTCCATTAGCTATAGATATAGCATCAAAGACTGGCTCACCTACGGTCACATTACTCTTTGTGAACTCTCCTAAACAGCATTAAAAACAATCTTATACATCTCTAAAAACCTAAGGAAAAAAAGATTCCCAGGAGTTTCCATTTATGTTAATGTAAAGTATTGGAAGTGAAAGAAGTAAAATACTTCAGACATATGCAGTGAGTTACTACTTTAGTTTCTCCATAACAAGTAATATTTCTTTTTTTAATGAAAACCTTTCCCATAAAGAACAGCACAAAACAGAAGCAAAAAACATTCCACTCTATTTAGACAGCAGATGAATTCAAAATGCCTCATAAATGGATATCATTTAATATTCTGGAGTTCTATTGCCAATAGTATGAAGAATAACAAAATTAACTTATTCTTCCAGTCTTTTTTTTTTTTAAATTCAAATCACAAAAACCTGTGGAAAATTTTGAAAATTCTTTAGAATTACTCCTAAGAAAATGATTAATTTATTTTTTTCCAAGAAGACTGCATAAACTTTTTAAAGCCAAAGTGCAGACAGGTTAAAGGCAATTTTATTACCTTGTCATTTCAATCCTTAACCAAAACAAATTTATTTAAATGAAATCATAACTCTACAAAATAGTATCACCTGAGACAGACCAGATCGTTATGTCTTTTATTTTCTTTCCCCAACATTTTATACCCTTAATCAACTAGTAAGCACACACCACTCAGGCATCCAGTTTGGAGAAAGAATGACTTGAATTCCACAGTTTGAACAAAATAACATTGCTGATCATGAAAATTCAGATACAGGTGTATTTCACCTTCACAGTGATGACAGTCTCCAGAAGAGGTACAAGTACACAGGCAAAGGTAAATAACAGTTTTTGTCTTTCTATTTTATTCTGCCAATTGTTTCAGTTCTAAAGTAATTGGAAGTGTTATCTGGAAAGAACTGCATAACAGCAACAATAGGCACACATCTACCTTTCAATTGTAGTTGTGCTTACATGATGAACAGTAAAGAAAACACTACAGAGACTGCAAATACAGAGCACTCCTTAATTCTCCCTCCAAAAGACAGAAGAGAAAACTCCCTGAATGGTGCTTTTTTAGGATGATTATTCTGCACATTTCACATGTTATACAAAATCTCCTCTGTTAACTTAAAGATCAAAAATCATGTTGTGTTGTACATAATAAGAAGTTCATTTTGGCTGGAAGAGACCTCTGGAGGTCTCCAGCCTTGCCCCTCTTCAAAGCAAGGTGATATTTGATGTAAGATAAGGCCTTTTTCCAGTACATCAATGTCCTGTTTACCTGTGAGCCCTAAATAGGTTTCAGTACAGCATATGTTGTCTTCTAACTACTGACAAGAGGTGAACAATCACTTATCTTGACCCTCTGTTTATGCTTATGCTAAATCCACCAAAAACCTCATGAAGAGTTTGGCCACCTTCCTTACAGAGTTGCTTTCCAATCTCATGCTCTGGATTTTTTGTGCACCAGGATAGACTCTTGCATCCCTTTTTGCAGAGATGTCCCCAGACATTTCATCCCCCACCCGTATCATGATATCAGATTACTTCATCCCACCACAGGACTTTTCATTGTCTTTTGTTAAGCTTTGCTAGGTTTCTGTCAGCCCATTTCCTCAGCCTGTTGAGATATTCCTCATGGCAGCTCTAGCTTTTGAGCAGACTGACCTTCCCCCACAAATTCGCATTGTCTGGAAATTTACTGAGAGTGCATTTCACCTCGTCACCAAAACAAATGACAAGACATTATAAACAACATCAACTTCAAATCAAGCACTCTAGAATGACTTTGGCAACTGGTGGCCATTAGTCATTGACCATTACCCCTTAAACCCAGAAGTCCAGCCAGTTTTTGACCTGCTTTGTAGTCCAACTATCCCCTACTCATTGAACAGAGGCAAAGACTGTATTTCACCTGTAGGCAAGATCCATTCCATTGACATAGCACTCAGTTTCCCTGTGGTGTACCTTTTGCACAGCAATAGGGGAAAACAAGCTATCCTAAAAACCAGAAAAGTAATACAATGGCATTTTTACACCAAAAAAAACGTGTGACAGACTTGAAGGAGATTGTAGAAAGGCTGTTTTGTTTCATTTTGTGTTTCTTTCTTCGTATCAACTGATTAGGCTTTCAGCATGTTAATGTTCAACTAAAATGAGATTCAAAGCTGATTTTGATGGTCATACCTGTGGTGCAACTTCCAGTAGAGAAAAATCACCTCATCCATTTGGGCTGGGAGAGTGTGTTACTTTTCAGTAGAGCATATTCCATGCATTAAAAGGGCATTGTGCTGTGCTGGCACAAAAACACAAGTGATTTTAGAATTTCATCCCTGGGGACCTGACATGATTGTACAGCTTGTTAATTCAAATACCTTATTCGGAAACAGAATTCTAGACTTGGCAAAAGAGGACCCATCCAAAACCCACTTTTGGTCAAACTAGAAGGAAGTTCTGGCTTTCATCCAGGATTTGCCAGGAAAATAAACTATCTCTGTACTCCTGCTGCTGGTCTTGATTTTTATCAGAATAGAGAGAAGCACAGAACATCCCACACAGAACTAACATCAACTTCTGTCACACATATTCCACAGATCTAGTGGAGAAGACATCAATGATTTTTTTCATTGTTTGTTTCAACAAGATTATGAGTAATAAAACTAATTCTCCTGCTGCATATGGTATCTAAAACTTCCTAATCCCCACAGTACTAGGCATTTGTCTGCCTACCTGGTAAATGAATTTAGATTTGTGCTTTTTCCCCCCATGGTAAAGTGATCAGATTTTCCCCTCCTGCTGCAAATGAAACAGTCCTTCCTAAGCCACTGGCTCTTACCATTACCACTGTTAGCACCAATTTTCTTAATAGTAACACAGTACCAATAACTTTGGATTAAACTTCACTATGTGGAAAAGAAACGAAGAAAATTACAAATTTGAGGAGAAATAACCCCAACTGGCAGTCACAGCTAATAAAAGTCTTAGAAATGTAAAAGAAAATAATCTGATATACATATTCCCAGCAGCAAGTGGCAATCAGCAGAACAGAACAGTAGGTACCAAAGAGAGAATGTCATGGCTGAAACACAGAAAGTGACATTAGGTTGGTTTTCAGCTCGTTCCAGCACAAGGCAAGACACACGAAATAAGCTTTTTTATTGAAGAACAAATGTATTAATTAACATTCAAGTATATGAACATCAGGCTGTATTTCTTACAATGAGTTATTTAACAAGGATGTCATCCTTAACAATAAATAATTCCATATTACATTTGTAGACCAATTAGCTCAGTAGGCTATTACTGCTAAAAATTAAAGGAGATTTTTTTCCCTCAGTCAGCTTACTAACAAACTTCTCTTAACTGCTTTTTCTTTAATCGTGAAAAGAAAAGCCTTTCAAAAATGCCCAAATTCTCCAAAATAATGGTTACAGAAGAGAATACAACTGTTATGTTATATAACTTTCTTCTGACACTAAGTATTGCTGAAAAGTACTTCTTCACAAATGCTACCAGACATAGCCACCCCCTACATGATCTTTAAGGATGCAGTTTCACAGAATCACAGAATCTCAAGGGCTGGAAGGGACCTGGAAAGCTGATCCAGTGCAACCCCTCTGCCAGAGCAGCACCACCTAGAGTAGGGCACACAGGCACTCATCCAGCTGGGTTGGAATGTTTCCAGAGAAGGAGACTTAACAGCCCATCTGGACAGCCCCTGCCAGTGCTCCCTCACCTGAACAGTAGCCATTTATACATCTTCAATTAGGAAAAAGAAAAAGTACCAACTAACAAAAGATGAAATATGTGTAAATAATTACATCTGAATTAACAATCTGGGAAGTTTCAGGCAGCTATCATGAGGAATATGTAACAGCTTGTAAAAACACTACCTGTACCCAAGGAGAATCTAGATTATTATCTATGAGTGAAAATGTTTCACCACAGTGAAAGTAGAGCAAAGGATTAAAAGAGCGATCATTTACTTAAACTAAATATAAAAATTCTTCCTCTCTGACACTTGAAAGATTGCACATGAGGCCAAGTGCTATCCTTACTAGCTGTGTCAAGGAGGGTGCTGTTTATACTTGGGTTGGGTATGGTGTGTGTACTTTTATCTCAAATAAAAACAAATATCTTTGTATTTCATTGTAAATTAATCCTGATTAAAAATCATGATTAAAATTAGATTTAAATCTGAATGCATTCCCTGCACTGCTTCCAGACATTTGCTATTTCCTGTAAACTATATAAACACTGTTATCAAGGAAAGAACAAATCAAATAACTTCTTTCTAATTTTTTTATGAAGCACAGGGCTCAGAGTTGCTACAGAAAATGAATTCTTATAAATGAAAAGGAAATTACATTTATATTGTGTAACATATAGATTTACCTAGGTACATTCTGGAAGGAACAGGTGATTTTTTTTTCTGTTCATAGAATTGTTTGGTTGGAAAAGACCTTTAAGATCATCAGGTAAAATCATTCACCTCACACTGCCAAGCCCAGCACTAACCCATGGCCCTCAGCACCTCAGTGACACAAAATCGCTCTAAAGGATAGGGATAGGGACTATAGCACCTCCCTAGGCAGCCCGTGCCAGTGATTAACTACTCCTTCAGTGAAGACTTTTTTCCTAATCTGCTGTCCCAATAAATCTCCGCTGGTGTAACTTGAGACCATTTCCTCTGTCCTGTCACTTTTAACTTGGGAGAAGAGACCAAATCCCACCTCGCTACAACATCCCATCAGGAATCTGAATCATTACACAACACAATTCTACATCACTGAACATCAGTTTCCCTAAAATTTATTTATCAATGCAAATTCTATTATTTCTCATGTATGGCAATTTTTCACAAGGATGACAGAATGATGTGTTCAGCCTGTGTCTGGATGTGTTCCTTTGCAACCTGATCAAGGTTGATCTGCTTCTGCAGGGGGGTTGGACTAGATGAAAGGTCCCTTCCAACCCTACCATTCTGTGATTCTATGAAAACATTTATTTATTTATTGTTAATGTATGAAATAAAATACAACCTAACCATGAGCCAGCAAAATACCCTTGTGGGCAAGAAGCCAATGGCAGCCTGGGGGCATCAAGAAGAGTGTGGGCAGCAGGGCCAGGGAGTTTCTGCTCCCCCTCTACTCTGCTTTCTAAGGTCTCATCTGGAGTCCTGTGTCCAGTTGTGGGCTCCTCAGCTCAAGAGAGACAGGGAAATGCTGAAGAGAGGCCAGTACAGGGCTACCAAGATGACCAGACGACTGGAGCATCTTCCTTATGAAAAAAGCTTCTGGGAACTGGGGCTGTTTAGTCTGGAGGAGATTGAAAGGGAATCTCATTAATATTTGCAAATATCTCAATGGTGGATGTCAGGAGGTTGGGGCATCCTTTTTTTCTGTTGTATCTAGTGACAAGACAAGGGATAATGGGATGAAGCTGGAACACAAAAAGTTCCATTTAAACATGAGAAAAATCTATTTCACTCTTGAGGTTAGGGAGCCCTGGTCCAGGTTGCCCAGGGACGGTGTGGAGCTCCTTCTTAAGGATGTTTTCAAGATGGTCCTGGACATATTCCTGTGTGACCTGATCTGAGTGGACCTGCTTCTGCAGGGAGGCTGGACTGTATGATCTTTAGAGATCCCTTCCAACCCTACCATTCTTTGATCCTGTGAAATTTTAAAGGAGACACCAGAGGTTCAAGGAAAAGAAGGGATAAGAGAGATAAAAGCCTAGTGTAAACCAGTCCCATTTATTTTGTATTATTATAAGACTTCATCTGAGGTCAAATCTGTGCTAGAAAGATTCACTGCCTGAAGTGTTGCTTAATCTCCTCTTCCACAAACTGCTTTGTGCCCTACAGCCTCAACAGGGATTTCTGTAGGCAGCAGCTATGGCCCAACATGAAGAAAACTTTCTGATTTGCAGCTGCTGATGTGTCTACACCTTTCGACCATAGCCATGCCATAATTTCACTCAGCTCAGTAAATGGCCTTGTTCACAAGTTGGTTGAGTTAAAGCAGAGCAATGTCCACTATGGCCAATTACTGTGCATTTAAAATACAGCATTTTTTGCCTTACTAGTTTTGCCTGACTACAAATGGCTTAACACACATAACAATATCTTGTTAAGTCAGCAGAACAGCCCTTATGCAAAAATTGATTGTATTATTTCAGTGTTTCGACACTACTTAGGATGCAGCTATGAACATACTGTGATAGTGCACTTCTTCCATTCAATATGTAAATTTTGCACTTCTGCAATGCAATTTTCTGCAGTCAACTTGACATTTTAAATACTATAATAGTCAAATCAACTTTCTTATGTACAGGTCAACACATTCAGACTACTTTTATCCATTATGACACCATGTATAAAAGTTCAAACAAGATTCTACTGCAAGCTGGTTTTGCTCTTTCATTTCAAATTTTTCATTTGCCTTACTACTTTGGGCCTCAAGTTCTTTAATAGAAACCAATGCAAAACTTTTCCACACACAAAGTTTTTATGATAGAGCTTTAACCAGAAAGTGTTTCCTGAATACTAGCATTAAGGATTGAAGATTGAATGTCAGTCTTAAAAATTATGGTACCATTTATTAACTAAAACTGTATTTAAAATCCCAGGTTTTAAGTTTGAAGACCTTTGTTAAATGAACTACTTTTCCATTACATTTAGGCCAAATAAATGTGATCCGCTGTCTGGATAAACTGGCAGAAAGGTGGAAAGAGGCTTTAGAAGTAGATGTGGGAATATGATATACAGAAGCACAAGCCTATTAAATGTTGTTGGGATTTGGGGGAGGCATTGTGTGTTGTTTGTTTAATATCTGAAATAGAAGAAAAAATATAGAATTCATCCTGTGGAATACCCTTTTGACAACTTTGATCAGTTCTACATTATATAGTTCCAGTGACCTGTAGTCCTTTGAAAGCTAAATGTAGGTTAGATTTAATTAGGTCATTAGTCTATATTTGACATAATTTCATTTAAATTCTCAGTTTCATCTTATCTCAAATCACGACTCACAAAGAAGAAGAAAGGGACTGTTTTATGCATATTTTTCAACCAAATGAAACTATCAGCACTCTGAAATTCCAGAAATCATTGAGATTCCTGAATTCTCTACCGTGAAATTCCTGAATTCTTTACCGTGAAAAAAAGAATCTGCATTTCACAGTCTGGTAGGGGTTGGAAGGGACCTCTAAAGATGACCTAGTCCAGCTTCTTCCCCCAGTTTCAATATAAACCATTCCAAGCCTGCTGAGCAATTTTTTTTTCCACCTCGTTGGTCAGATTGTTTTCTAAAGTAAGAAAACATAATCTCTAAACACACACACACACAAAAAGAATTAATATGTTCTAAATTGTTAAGAGGTAATCCACAACTTCAAGAGAAATTTAAAAGAACAATCAACTGTACTTATCCCAGCAGATAATCACACAGATCTGCAAGAGTAACTTTCAGGAATATATTAACAGAATTATTAAGGTTATTTAATTCATAAGAAAAAAAGTAGGAGAATCTTGTTGCAACTGTTGTTACTTAACAAGAAACTCTAGAGCTTGACAAGCATCTTAACAAACATCTTGACAATATCAGCAATTAAGAGGGATGAGTTTAAAGAGAACAAACATCTTAGAAGTATTTATATGAAATTAAGAAAGGGATTATACACACTGAATAGCAGGATATGTTAAATTAACAGGAAGATAAATATATGTGTGACACATAATTAGGAAGATTTACATTTCCTGGGTGTCGTACTCTCTTGTCTAATACTCCTCTGTGTATTTAAGGTTTGTTGTTATTGCAAGGTTTAATAATTTGAAAAACTTTTACCCATGATTGCATACAAACAGTGTGGAAACTGAATAATCAACATACAATCAGCAGGAAATGTTCTCTTCTTAAGTAACTAAATCAACCCAAGTTCACATTCAGAGATATTCTCTAGTATAAGACAGGAAGAGTTTCTGTTAATACATTCAGATTTTCAAAAGAGCTAGAAGGTCCTCACTACTGGAATAGACACTGGTGTTTTTACCTTCCCTCAAAGGCATATTTAGCAATTCAAAATTCACAGAAAGTTTTGTATTTTGGGTTTTTTTTCTTTTTTTTAAAGAATATTGACTGTACAAAGTAGCTAAGACATAACTGAATTACATTTAAATCAAAAATTGATGGCATAGTATTAAAACAAATGGTAAGCAACAAACCTTGCTTCTAAAGAAGGCAAGATTTTCTTCTAAATAATTATTCTTTTTCTTTTCCACAAGCAGAATTCACACACAGATCTTCAATATTGCCAGTATCTCACACCAATGATCAAATTTGGTGCCCAAAGCTAAATAATCTGATTGTTTCCCCACACAGGCAAAGGTAGGTGGAAGTAAGGTGTTCAAGAAGCTTTAGTATTCACTTTTGTTTCAACAATGAAACACAAAGGGCCTCAAGTTAGAAAACCTTGGAAAACTACCATAGAAATCCACTTACATTTCTTAAATATTTTTGCCCAGACTATGAATTCAAGTAGTCAAGTATTTCTGATCTATTTAATATCATCAGTTACTAATGGAAAATGGATTAATTTTAAGGTTTGATTGCACAAGCAAAGATTTCACACCTATTAACCTTTGAAAACCAAGATATTTCCTATTTACAGGTTCTCTGACGGATGTTTCTCCCCTTCTATTTTCATGTCTGAGTAAAACTGTAGCTTCAGTAGTAGCTTTGTCTTTTGTTTCAAACAAGCCACTCTTAAACAGCTTTATAAAAATTTCCTATGCTGAATGTAAAAGATAGAAGCACAAAGAACCAAAAACCCAGGAAAGTTGCACAGACTAAAGGAGCAAAAAGCTCTTGAGAGTATAAGCAGTCACTTTGTTGTGAGTTGGTACAGCACATGGTGCAAAAGAGCTCTGATTCACTGTAGCACAAGTTAGAAGATACTGATGTCTAAATACCTGACACTATTCATGAGGCATATGATGCTAATGCCTGAACATTTTGTAATGAATCACAACTTCACTTCACAATGACTTGGGGGCACAGCTTGCACTGAAAGATAAAGTCCTCGTTTAAAATCCTGTTACCACAGGAAGAATGTCTGATGATTTATCACCAGCTGATAAATTTCTCCATTTTTAAGAAGGCATTAGGTTGCTTATTAGTCCCAAACTTGAGCACTAGCTGTGGGGCGGGGGGTGGGGAACCAGAACTTCCCTACCAAGGATATTAGACACTTTCAGTCTAAGTAGAAGGGAATAATTTGTTACCAGAATAAGAAGCCTTGATGCTGACCTGAAACTAAAAATAACAAAAAGCTACACATACACACACATTCTCCAGGAGCACATTACCTGTCAGTTCTTAATATAGAGAAAAGAATGATTCTTTCAAGAGACAGCAGACAATTTCCACAGGAAAAAAAAGAAAAAAGTAAAACACCATGAAGTCTCCTTTGATATTTAGTTAAAATTTGATTGCTTGTTATTTCTGACTATCAATCTCTGAGTGAGGACAAACCTTGTGGTTGTTCATTCCTGATCCAGTCCTTAATCCAGATCACAATACTTAATAAAAATCTTACAATTTTCTTAGAACAGTAGAATCTATCAATCTTTTTCTTATTAAAGAAAAATGTCTTGAGAATTAAAAGATCAAAATAAGCATTATGGCCTTTCCTGCTTTGTCTATGAGAAAAACCTTAAAATTATATCCCGTGTTTCTTCACATGATTTTTTTTTCAGGAAATTGCTCAGATTGTAGTTCTAACCCAGTCAAACCCCAGAATAATATAAGTTAACAATAAAAGTAATTAAAGTGTAACAGTTGTGTTCCCTGGACTCAACTTCTTACATCAATAGTATCTCTAATTATAAAAGGTCTCCATCAGATTTCTTACTTCCTCTTGAGTTTGTGATAGAGATTTTTACCTGAAATACTTCAGAATTCAAGAACAATTTTGGTATTTGATATATGAATAAAGTGGAAAAGAAACTGATGACACAGTTAAGCATGAAGTACAATATTATGGTAATGAAATTAACCAAAGCTAAAGCCAACCACAAAGAACTACAGAGACTTGTTGCATTTTATGATAAAATGATAAATAAACTTCAACACTGAAAACATAAAGGTATGCACAGTGAGGAAAAAGCAAGCATACAAACAAAGTTATCGCTACTAAGAAGAAACCAAGGAGATGCTGTGAATGCTACTACTCACTGAAGGTCAAAAAGCAAAGACTTATCAGGAAAGAAATTCAGAAAAACAAACAAGCCATTCTGGTACCATATGCATGGAAAATATGGGAAGAACAATAAATCTAGGCTATCTCACCTCAAAACAGAATCTGCTCCACCTCTGCCTTTCCCAACAGTGGGCTGGCAGAATTGTCATCTACTCCCATTTTAAAAGCCTTCAGTACCATCCATTGTGTGACTTCCCCAGGAAATCCATTTCTATGCTTCACTAGGCTTACTATGTGAAACCTTTTTCTGTTATCTACCTGGAATTGCAATTTAAGCCCATTACTTTTCATCCTACCCACTCCAGACATGGACAACAAATTGTCTCATTCCCTCTTCGCGTATTTTGAGAACTTGTTACATTCCACTTCAGTTATCTTTCCTTAGAATAACAGCTCCAGTTTACCCAATCTTTCACAAAAGGTCATATTTTATAGACTTCTGATCTTTGTCATTGCTTCTTTTGAGAGTCCTCATAACTGTTGAAATATCTCCTCCAATGCCATGCTTAAACTGGACAGCATATTGCACCTTACACGACCAGCACAGCTCTCTCAGGGCTGAAAAGCATAGGAGGACTGTTTTTGAGGAATGCGTGTTTCTGTTCTATATCTGATTTTAGTGCATGCCTGTTTAGTAAACCCTGACATTTTTGACATGCTCAGCTATGATCCACAATTGTTCCTTGCCTCCTCTACTATAGCAGGTCACTGATGTATATTTATACAGTTATATAGAATATATAGGATATATACATTTATGTAGTAAATCTCATTTCATAGCAGCTTCACCTAAACTACAACTTCCTTCTGAGACTGCCATTTCAGGCAGTATTAAAAGCCTTAATGAAGTCAAGATGCATGACAGAAACTGTTTCTTATTTGGTCAAGTCTAGTTCCCTGTTACAGGAGGTAATTGCAAGACTCCACATTTCTTACACCTTTGTACAAGCTCAACAAATCTGTTGGTGACCATTAGCTGAGATTCAAATTTCTTCAATTTCCTCAGTTTTTCGTTCCTGTTTCACCATCTTTTTTGAGAGAGTGCTCCGAGACAGCACATCTCTTCATCCCTTCACACAAACCTTCATGATAACTGTGAAATCACAATGAATTTTGTCATCCTCCCTCCTTTCTGTCCCCAAGTCTCAGGCACAGGAAGACTTGGCTGTTGCCAATCAGTGGTTCAAAAACAGTAATCTCTGCACATTTATGGAGCCTTACAAGTTCCCATAATTATCTGCTAATGGATCCTGGTGAAGACAAGAGACATTGCAAACCACAGCTCAGCCTGACAGCCCTTAGGAGCATCACGTCTTATCAAAGCATCTGTCCTTGAGGGTTCCTTGTTGGTTTTTAACAGGACTTTGCCTCTAAAAGAGGCTGCCTGGACATGTTACCAGCACTGGTAACTCCTGTAACAAAGTGTTAGAATGTTAGAGAATTTGAAATTTCAAGAGAACCAATTTGATTTTTTGCCACTGAAAAATTGTTTCTTGGCTACCAGAGTTCTATAAACCACATTCAATCCCACCTGAAAAATATGTTTAAATATTGCCTAGCAACTGGGTCATTCAGCTCCACTGATTATGTTAACAAATGGTAATAAATCTGCCCAGGTCTACTATTGCATTTGAGAGGGAGAAAAAGAAAGATGGGTTAAAGTAGCTGAATGAGTAATATAAAACATTATTCAGAGGTGCAGTGGCAGAGTATGGCAACAAATGCCTCTTCTGCAGCATCAGTTTTTAATTACTGTATTACTATCTCTGCATGGTTGTGGTCATACCATAAACTTTTTATTTTAACATATAGAAAAACAGAATGTTAAAGCTTGGATATCCCTTTTAATAAAATAAAGAATTAAAAAATAAACAATAAAAAGGCTTTTATCTATAACATTCCTACATATAAAAAAAAGCACTTGCATTTAATCAGCCTTTGAATGACTTGATTTTACCTTTACCTGTAGCAATCATTTCCGAAAAGCATCTGTTATTTAAAATAAATGTAATGCCCCATGTAGAATCTATAAGCTAAAACTTTATCAAGCCTAATTGATAGTCAAGTTGCTGTCATATGTTCACAAGAAAGTTAATGTAAACGTTTCAGATATTGGCACACAACTGTAAAAATAATTAAGATCATTCCACTTAAGGTAAATGTCTATTTATTTACCACAGGTACAAAAATCAATCCAGCACAGACCTATTGTTTTCCACTGTCACAAACTAAAAGGAATTAGATCCTGAGATTTCTGGGTTTGGTCGTTTTTTTTTCCTCTTCGTAATTTCTTCTTTTTAACTGGCACTTGTACATAAAAGAGCTAAAAACACACATGGGATTGAAAGTTATAATTCTTGTCAGGAACACATCTCAAGGAAATACATGTAGTCAGGATGGCACTTAAGTATGTACTTAGCATTAAACAAGTACTTACAGTAGAATTAACAGGGGTTTCAAATGTTTTCATAAATCAAGTGAGTAAGAGTGAACCAGTGCATTGCTCACAGTAAATCCCAGAGTCATGCAACAGAATTACAAAACAAATCTAAATGAGAAAAAATGCTTGTTAGGCACGACATTTCTAACAATACAGACTTGTAAGAACTAGAAAGTAGAAATTTTAATTAATCTCAGCTCCTAGACTTGAAACAATCTACCACTAACACTCTGCTTCGAAATATTTATAAATTTCAGTGCAATTGTATCTCCACAAGGATGTGGAGATGCTGAATCTGCTTTTACTGCCATTTGAAAATCCTCAAAAACCTGGCCAAATGATTTCCACACCTCTCTACTGCAGAAATCTCAAAATGAAACAACAAGCAAGAGCAATTCATAAACTCACAGCATCTTTTTCCTAACTTTGTTGTTCTTCACAAGTACTTTAAAAATAAGCTCACTCTCCAATGTCAGACTATAACAAAATATTGCTTTATGTAGGGCAGATCTTAAACCAGTATCTTTTGCATAACTCATTAATAAGAATGCAATGCTTGCAAAGTATTCTGATTACGGACTCGCTGATAAACTGTGGATGAAAAGAATGTTCTACAATTATCTCCCATGGTTGGGCAACCATTCCAGAAATAATTCTGGCATAAGTCTATGGAACTAATATCAACCTTTTATTAAAAATTTATTTCAAAGTATATTGGTATATTATTATTGCAACATCACAGCATCTCAAAAACTAATTCACAAAGCAGCAGTCTCTCTTTTCATAGAATCATAGAATGGCAGGCTTTTGGGCTCTAAAGAATTCAGATTTGAATATGGCATTCTCCAAACACAGGTTTTGTTAGGTTTTGTCCTTCTCTCAAGCAGTAAGAAGACCACTCATCTGTCTTCTCTAGAAATATGAAGGGGGTTTTTCCCCAACAGCCATTTGAGAAGCACGACGACAGCAGGTTGGATCTTTCTTATAACAAGATTATCTTTTATACAAGTCTTGTAAGAGAGTCAGAGACAACATTATTGTCATAAATATTTAACTTGGAATGATAAGCCTTGAAGTACTTTCTTTGTTTTGGATGAAGTGCTCAGAATAGGTAAGACAAGACTGTTCTGTGAGCACCTGTTCAATAAGCATCTTCATCTCTGAAGTGCTGTGTTTTCTCCCTGCTCCTCATCATTTGCTTCTCAGTACACTCAATTCACATTTCTCCCCTGCAATTGAGCTAACTGGCTAGCCATCAACTGCATGGAGAGTATCAACTGGCTTATATTTCCCTGTCTGGAACAATTTACAAAAACAAAGTGTATGTTAAATTGTCATGGGTTTGTGAGGAGCTGCTTTTGTTTGTTAACAGGGAGAAGGGGCTGCAGTGCAGGTCTGGTAAAGAATTTTCAGACTTTCCCCAGGCTCTGAAGTTTGAACCCACCTCCAGTCCAGCGGGGCCAATCTGGTGCCTCTGCCAGCCCTATTTCAGAAGGAAAATTTGAAGTGCATGTGAGGAGGTGGAAGGGAAGGGCAAGATGGTGCATGGGGACCCCTCCAGTCAGGAAAGGTCAGGAGCAGTGATGCCAGACTAGAGACATCCTTGCAGCCTGCGGCGAGAGATGGACACCCCATGACAGAAGGGGTGACAGTTAGAGACTCCAGGTCAGAGGGAGTGAGGAGTTTGGACTCCAAGCCACAGGAGACAGACTGGGGTTGCAGCACCCATGAGAGTGGTCCATGCAGGGCTGCCTGGTGTGTGGGAGACCCCAAGCTGCAGCAAGGAAGGACTGGCAAGGAGCACTTCTCCTCAGGAATGAGATAAGCAGCAAGAAACATCAGGAAGGGACTGACTGCTCCTCCCATTCCCTGTCCCTGGTAATGCTTATGGGAGGAGGAGGTGGGCTCTGAGCCAGGGAAGGGACAAGAGTGGGGCAAAGGGTTCTTAAAGGGCTGGTTGCACTTCCATCATTCACCCTACTCTGTATTATTTTTCCATTGTACATTTGTTTGTTATGTTTTAGTTTGAGGAAGATAAGCTTTCCTTTTCTTCCCCAAGCTGAGTAGCCTGGTCTGTTTTGTCCAGGCCTGTAAGTGGCAATTAAGCACTCCCTGTCCTTCAGGAGTCCCAAGGTCTGTGGTATTTAAGTCTGATAGTGGTCTTTTGTCCCTGGATGGGCCTAAACCATGAGAGAAATTAATAAATATGACATGGCAAATAGAAATGCCTGATAAATAATAAACTATCATATGCATACCATCTCTAAGTAGAAATGACTTTAGAATATAAATTGTGCTGGGGAGTAGAATATTAACAAAGTCTTACACAAGGCAATAAAATAATATTTTCCAAATTCTATTAAGACCAGAAATAATGCAATGAAATAAAACTTTGTTTCCTTTTTTTCTTTAGCTTAGGAACAATGATGAGGATGGATGACAACTCTCTAAAAGGTTTCTACAAAAGGAAAAAACATTTGAGTAATGTGCAACTCTTGCCACACGAGTAATTGAATATTGAGGGCTAAGGTGGTTAATCAGAGTTGACCAATATGGTCAACAGAACACATTGACTTGATCAATATGGAAAATGTAATGTGAAATACTAGTATGTTTTCATCTACACACTTTATATCAAGATAGAATCTTTACTAAACCCAGTATCTATTAAATCTCAATCTCTACTAAGTCTTAGAGGCATTTGAAATATACAGATTGAGAAAATGTGTCAAACAAGAATGAAATTGAATAAAAAAGGCCTGTGATCGTGTTATTTATGTTAAATTCTTCAGTGTCTTTTATTTACTGTAATATCATGGTAGTAAATAAATTTACAAGGGCAAGTAACATCATAAAACTCTCATAAAAAGTGAAAATTAGTTATGCAGCAGAATCAAATGTAATTATAAATGTTAATAAAGGCTTTGGGAATATCCAAAGTGGAGCTTAATGAATCACACAATCATTTAGGTTAGAACAGACCTTTAACCACAACGCTCATTTTGACCAAACAAATAGTATTTTGACAGTTCCCCTCTACGTAAATGGAAAGGAACCCAGCATAAGCTTCCCTGTTGGACTTTTGTGAAATCAGATGTTGATTACACGTATTCATTTCTGGCTAAACAGGCTTCTTGCAGAGTGTTCAGATACTGCAGTGACAAATATATCACCTTACATAGAGAGTGCACAGTGACAGTACCCATCATATCACCTAAAATACATATAACCTCAAAGCATATTTCACATAAACTTACAGCAACCACCGACAAGGAAATCAATGAAGATAATGTTCTCTACAGTACTGGGTAGTGTGATGGAGGAAATTGATATTAAAAAATATTAAAAAAAAAGGATCTATTCTGTTCAAACATATATCTTCTTAATGGGTGGCCTTTGGAGCCTCGGCTTTCTGATAGTCATGTCAGTGAAAACAGACACTTTAGAGCAGCTGACTCACTGCAACAGAGTTGACTCATAAAGAGGATACACTACCTAAGTTATTTGCCAGCAGTTCCATGGAAAATTTGTAATTAAATTTGCAGTTCAGCCTGCCAAGTATACGGAAAACTTGTAACATGACTGACGGTCCAATGAATAAATGAGATTTCTTTAAATGAGACTTATAAAACTCAATATATAATCAGTGTTTGAATTTAGACCCAACAGCCTATTAACTTAAAATACTTCTCTCTAAAACAGGAAATTCTAAACCAAAAAATGCAACCCTGCTGATTCCTGCCCTTTTCTGTAATACAAACACACGAGAACAAAAGCTTTGTTAGAGAGAAGAGTAAAGAAGTACCTAGGAATCAGATGTTACCATGGGAGCCTTAAGGAACTACTGACATACCTATTGTAAAATCAAGGACCTACTACGAGTTTAGCAGAGAAAAACACAGACCACCACAGAGTTTGGCCTGAAGAAAGGCACAAGGATTTCTGGGTTAAAAGGAGTAGCAATTTTTTTTAATGCAGTGATTTTAAAAGAATGTCAATTACCCAGGTAGTATAACCAAAAAGAACAGGAAGGAAGAAGAAAATAGAAGAAATTATCACAGGATGCAGATTGATGATGTAATAACTAGATTTTTTTTGGCCAAGGGAAATATTTTAGGATGTAGACAAAAAATGGTCGAGTCAAAAGAGACTAGTAAGACAATTCTGTTTAAAAATGCTACAGGAAGCTAAAAACTGAAGTTAAACTTCTAAAACCATCTCCTCCAAAGTTCTAAAACTGCTTCTCTACTAAATTTCCACTCCATAAAGAATGAGAGCTTAAATATTTTCATTAGTTTTCCTTCCAATTGAAAAGTATTTAATGACACTTTCTTTACTTGCAATTCATAAGTTTTACTGATATTTTGGAACAGAATGGTTCCTGAGGACAAAACCAAGCACTTGGTAAAAGGAAGAGATTGGAGAAGAAGTCGAGAGGACATGGAAGTGAGAGGACTGGATTACATAAGGATCCATTTGCTTTCTTGTTGTAATGGGTTTGTATGTGCAGGTTTTGAGAGTAGCAGGCTACAGGAAGGGGTCTTAAAAAAACAGAGCTGCTGGAAGCTTTCCCTGCATCTGATGAGGCTGGAGTAAGGTGGCTCTAAGATGAATCCACTGCTGATCAAGGCTGAGAGAATCAGCAATGGAATGCCTCTGGGACTGACAGATTGGAGAAGGAAGAAGTTACAGCACAGTTGCCAAACTGCAGCAGTGAGAATGTGAGAATAACAGAATCATAGAATGGCAGGGTTGGGAGGGACCTTTAGAGATGATCTAGTCCCAGCCCCCTACATCTCTGCAGACACCAAGGACAGTGGACAAGGAGGGGGAAGAGGTGCCCAAGCACTGGAAGAGAGATTACCCTGTGAACTATGGTGCAGCCCATGGTAAGGCACCTATACCCCTGCAGCCCATGGAAGCCACTGGGGAGCAGAGCTCCACTGGCAGCCCATGGAGGAGCCCACACCAGAGCAGGTGGTGACTCCGTGGAAAGCTCGCCCTGGAGCACGTTCCTGGCAGGAGCCCAGGCTGAGCAGGCTTGCTATCAGGACTGTGACTCCATGGGTGAACCACGCTGGAGCAGTTTTCTTAAAGGACCATTTCCACCACGGATGAGACCCATGCAGGAGCAGTTCGTGAGGGGGCAGGACCCCACATTGTAGCAGTGGGAAATGTGAAGAGGCCTCCCCCTGAGAAGCAACAGCAGCAAAGGCCATCTGTAATGAACTGACCATAAACCTCCATTCCCCTGTGCCATTGTTGGAGAAGAGAAGAAGGCAGATAAGAGTTTTAGGATTCAATTTTTATTTTTCATTTCCCTACTCTGTTCTGATTGTTCATTAATAAATTAAGCAAATATTCCCCAAGTTGAATCTGTTTTGTCCATGATAGTAATTTCTGAGTGATCTCCTTGTCCTTATCTTGACTCATGAGCCCTTTCTTACATTTCTTTCTCCCCTGTCAAGATTAGGAGGAGGAGAGACAGAACAACTTGCTGGGCACCTGACACCTCACTGAAGTTAAACCACCACAGCTGTCGTGCCTTAAAATTTGATATCAGTCCAGTTGAAGAACTTGGTCTCAAGTAGCAGAGGGATTGTAGTGAATAAGGAACCAATGGAGCTTCTTCAACTGATGATTTTAAGATGCACAAGACCAAAAAGCTTTCTCAACCAGCACTCAGCGCCATGTCACTCAAAGAAACTTGCACTTTGATTCCTCACAGGAGTAGTGATCCCAGTTCCAAAGGATGTAAGCACCAAATTATTGTCTGCTTAATAGGAATTCTATGGGCATCAGCTCCAAAGAGCCATGACAGAGACATCTTCAATATAATCACAGCTCTCCTGTTACAATTGATAGTAGCTTATCTAATATATCTACTGAAAAATGTCAGTCTTGCTTCCTTTGTTTCTGAGCAGACTTGGAGGGAAGGTTACAGACAGAAGACCTCTGAAAGATGCGTCACCCTTCAAGGCAGATCAGCGCTAGAGGCATGATTGCTAGTGAAGCACCATATAAGCATCTTAATTTATCCTGACTTGGATTCTGACATAACTGTTTTAGAATTTCTCATCTGAGAGTGTATATATAAGGTATATATAAAAATACATCATTGAAACTATTTCATTATACAAAAACTTATCACTGCTCAGTAGAAACTGATACTCTGGGCTTCCTATCTCATATCCATGGGAGATGTAAAATAAGTGATTTATGAGTGTTTAATATCCTTGCTGATCCATCTAACCTAAAGGGCTAATGCTGGATTGCACAAACAAAACACCTGCAAACAAAAGAAAAGAAAAGCTAAAGAAAGTTCAATGAAAGCCAAGAAGACAATGGTATTCTGGGATGCATCAAGAAGAGCATGGGCAGCAAGTTGAGGGAGGTTCTGCTCCCCCTCTGCTCTGCTCTGGTGAGGCCTCAGCTGGAGTCCTGTGTCCAGTTCTGGGCTCCCCAACTCAAGAGGGACAGGGAACTGCTGGAGAGAGGCCAGTGCAGGGCCACCAAGATGTTGAGAGGATAGAGCATCTTCCTTATGAGGAAAGGCTGCAGGACCTGTGGTTGTTTAGGCTGGAGAAGAGGAGACTGTAGGCACATCTCATTTAAACATAAAGAAAAACTATTTCTCTGTGAGGGTGAGGGAGCCCTGGCACAGGCTGCCCAGGACAGGTGTGGAGGCTCCAGAGGAGGTTTTCAAAACCCACCTGGGTACATTCCTATGTGACCTGATCTAGGTGGACTTGCTTTGGCAGTGAGTTGGACTAGATGATCTCTAAAGGTCCCTTCCAGCCCCTACCATTCTATGATTCTATGAAAGGAAAAAAAGAAACAGTCCAAAATACAGAAAAAAACTAAACAACAAACCAAAACCACACAAAAAACACAATCAGAAAAGGCAAAATCTCTCACACTAATTGAGCACTCTGCTAAGTCTAAGGAAAAAACTGCAGGGCCAATCACTTGAAAAGAGAACACAACTGTGTAACTCAATTATACCAATTTTACTCTTGAGCATTTTTAGCTCAATGAAAGAGGCTGAGAGGTGTGAAGAACAAATGCATTTCTGAGGTCTCATTAAGGACGCTTAAAAGATCTTTCAGTGACTACTACATTGAGCTCAAAATTTCAGACTTCAGTTTCGAAGTGCTTAGTAACTTAGTAACTTTTGTTCAGTAAAATTTAAACACCTGCAAAAGCTCTAGGAGGATGATTGCAATAATATTTTCTGCTTTTGCAGTTCATCTGTTACAAGAAGAAAACAAATTTTATAGGAGACTAAAGACCCTAAAGAGCAATACAACCGCTGCAATCTTATTAATGTCACAAACTACCCTCCCCAACTTTTCTTTTAACAAAAATCTCTTAATACTTACTACAAAATATTCAAAACTAAAACATAAATAAAGAGGAGCACTCAGAAGATGCCCTTTGAGAGATAAAAAGAGAGAGCTTTGAGCAGCATCAGTCTATTCTGTATAGTATTCTACTGGTACACATCTATCAACAAAGTTGACGGGAAGTAATGGGAATAGGAGTGGCTTCAATCATTTTGCACAAAAGGATTTATAATATTTGTGTAATAGAGTATATTAATAAAAAGAAAATAAAGTGTGGCCTGTCATGTTAGCAGATATGCATACTTGAAAACCAGGTCTGGCCATTTCACTTTCAAGTCATCATGGTTCAAACTACCAAATACTGAGGAATACTGATAAAGTATATTTGATGAAGTGCTGAGGGTCCTACATTTTACCTTGATCAAGAACAGAAGAAACTCCTAACAAAGAGATTTCTAGAAATGAGATACCTACTAACATACAAAAAAAGAAATAAACACTCCTATCTCCTTCTTATCGTCCAAACAAATCAGGAAGGAAGTAGGAACTTATGTCTCTAGATACATCTGCCTCATCAGGAAGCAGATAGATGTAGCTCACAGCCTAGACTTTCTTGTTCTGTGTCCAAACACAAACAGAATTTAATTATCTTTCCTGATTTCTTTATATATGCAATAATGCAATTAAAAATATGCTGTGGATGAGTAAGCATGACTGTAGAGTGGCATTCATTTCTGGTTGGAAATAAATGATGTAACCCAGATACATCTTGAACAAGCAAGCTAGAACACTGTTTAACTCCCAAATAAAGATATGTATTTGACAGTGAATTTATTCTTCCTGAGTGGTTCACAAAGAAAAGTTTATTTTACAGGGCATGGACCACATTATAAAATGAACTTAATGATCACAGTCAGTACAACACCGAGAATTACTCTAACAAGTACTTCACAAGTTGGATCAGACAGGAATGTGTCAAATAAAGCCTGTTTTCTCCAAAGGATAAAAACACTACCACAAACTTCTGTATCACTTTCCAACAGTCAACAATCCCATACTGCACATACATAGAAGCATTAAGCTCCCTAGTAGAGAAATAAATTTAAAAAACCAATATTACATGTTCATGAAAGGATTCAAACAGATCTCAGGTGGTGGGACATCTGAAGGAAGCAGAGTTAAAGAATACGGACCGAGTGAAAGACGGGAAAGAAAAATATATATCTCTATACATATGTTATGCCTCATGCACACATTTCTCTCAATTCCTTCAGTCAACTGCTTTTTCAGAAAAGTAAAAAAACTACCTAGCAATTAAAGTATTTCAAGTAGAGTGGTAAAGGCTTAATCGTTCTGCACTATAAAGTGCAGATATGTATAATTTGCTGAGAAAAATTGAATAGGTTAATACATATCCCCTGGAAACAACTCAATATTCAGTAGCCATTCAGTACACTGCTTTCATTACGCATCTACATCAATGCCTTCTAATAAAGGGATTTACCATTAGCATAAGCTGATACAATACATTTTCATTACGATAGAGTAAAATGAAATGAATCAGGAAAATTAAGTCTTTTTGTAAATCTTTCTCCAAAACCTTTTCTTGAAACTTAGTCTAACCACTTGTACAAGCAGACCAGGATTTAGAACAAGGAAGTGCACGTCTCATAATGTGATGCTCACAAGCACAGGGCTGGCTTGACATTTCACAACTTGAAAGGTCAGTATATTCTTGCATATCCTAAGGATCATGAACTAACTTTGAAAGGCTGAGTGACTCTCAATCAGATCGTTGCTTTGAGAAAAGAATTAGAACTAGACCTGGACTTGGTGCAACAAGTACTCTGTAATAAGTCAGAGAAAGTACATGACCATGTCTGTCAGGAAAACAGAGTTGAGGATTCATCTATTCTCTACCTCATTAATCCTAAATGCACGTTGACAGACAAAATGCAGTTTAGAGGCAAAAGGCAAACAAATAGAAAAACAGAACATGGGCTGAACATACCAGATGTCATCAAGAGTTTTCAAGGTGGGGCAAAAGGTGGAAAAATCTTCAAGTATTAGATCATCAGGTACAGAGTAAGAAAATGGGTCAAAAGAGTCAGGTTGCATGAAAGCTGTGTAAGATCTCAGGCCAACACCACCATGTCCTTAGTTATGACAGAGTGAGAGGCTACACAAGGCTGCTGCCAAGCAATAGGTTGCAGCAGGCAGCAACCCGGCTTGGGAGCTGCACAAAGCTGTGCCACAGCTCCTCTGCTCCCAGATCCACCGTATCAGGCACAGTCCAGAGCAAAGAGACACAGCTTAGGACTTTGGACTTACATCAGTGCTGCAGCAGGTGATCTGGAAAGGGAGAGCAGATAGTGCCATCTGAAGAGTCCTGTCTGCAGGAACTTTTAGCAGGTGAAGAGTTATTTTTTATTTATCCTCTTCCACACCAACAGTTTCTTAAGCTAAAATTAAGCTGTAATTCTTGGTTTAAAAGGGTATGTACAATCAATTCCATCTATTTACATCTGCAAAACTTATTTCAAAAGAAAAATAGATAACACAAGGTGTTAGGGCTCCTTTTATAGCACGATGTTTTGAGCAGTTTTGTTAAATATCCTTGTATTTATAAAGCTAGCCATCAGCCAAGAGTGAAAATCTAAGCAACTAATCTCTTGCTCCACAATGACCCAATAAACTGAATGAGAATGATAAATCTAGTACAGTATCACTCTAGCAATTTTAGTACCATTTAGGATTTCAAAAAGATTTATTCTAAAAACCAGGTATCTACAAAAAGGACAATTTCTACTCGGGAGCACAATATTGCTTGTGTATTCTTCCAAGGTCATGTGCACAATACTGAACACATCTGTCTTCAATATGCTAAGCATGAGTTACATATGCTTAATACTCTCATTATATACTAGTAAAAGCTTTAAGAAATCTCATCAATGAATACTGAACGACCATAGTAGTACACAGAAATACACTAAATAGGAGAGAAACTCAAGGGGAAAATATTTCTCTTGCTTGCTGAAAGAGACAAGTAGAAGAGAACACTTCTTCAGAGTGAGTATTTGCTTCTCAGACACATAATATTTTAAAACGTCGACCACTTAGAAATTGTGGGAAGAGATATTAAAAATTAATATACCAATCAGGAAACTAAATATGGTAACTTAGCCCATGTGCTCATGGCAAAATTGCAACACATTTCTCTAAATTTCTCTGGCTGCAAAAAAAATCAATGTCTTCTTTAAAATATCACAAAAGCTCTAATCTCACTAGTTCCACACTGTTGCATTTTATAAAACATTCAGAGGTCACTAAATAAATTATTTGGATCCATTAAAAGGTGCACACTCAATAGAATCAATATTCCGAGAAGATTAACGTGAGAAACGATAACATCCACTCTTTGAACTGCAAATAAATCAGTCAGTCTTCAGAAATACATATTAAAGGGAAATTGAGAAAAAATTGTCATTGCTTTTCAAATGTGGATCTATTATAATTAGCTTAATTAACATCTCAAAGCAAAATTTGGTAATTAGCATACTCTTTTTATAATGGGGATTATTTTATAGCCTAAATCCCTCAGATTGATGACATTCAGTAAGTTCAGTTAATGAAAAATAAGAATGGGAATAAGATTTTTACATCACTTTCAAGAATGAAGCTAAGACAGATTACAAACTTGAATATCCAAATTGCTTCCAAAGTCATTAGCAGCATACATATTTAATCACATGGGTTGAGTGCCTATTTTTTTTTTCCCGTGGCAAATCTGATCAATGACAGAAAAGAAGCAACACTGCTCCTGCTTTTCCTCCATTCATAAAGTGACAAATCACATTATTGCTGTTTCTTTCTTCCAGTAATTCTTTTCACAGAATCACAGAATCTTAAGGGTTGGAAGGGACCTCGAAAGCTCACTCAGTGCAACTCCCCTGCCAGAGCAGCACCACCTAGAGTAGGGCACACAGGAACTCATTCAGCTGGGTTTTGAGTGTCTCCAGAGAAGGATACTCCACACTCCATCTGGGCAGACTCTTCCAGTACTCCATCACCCTCACAGCCAAGAAATTCTTCCTTGTATTTCTTTTGAACCTCTATGTTCCAGATTATGCTCCTTGTCCTATCATTGGACATTGGCAGTTTTATACCTCTTGGTAGATCTAAAACATGTCCTTCAAACATATATCCAGTTCTTAACCTAAGATTTTGGCAGCACTGAGTTGCTCATCATTCTAGGAGAACTACTTCAGCTTATATGTTATTTACACTTCATTTACGTTTTATACTTATTTATCATTCCAGTTACCAGCCAAGGGATTTTGTATAGCCTGCTCCTGTAAGCACTAAGTTACTTTCCTACTCAGTACCAGTTTAATGTCGACATGCTTTGGTTTCAAGGTGTAACACCTATAGTTGAATTTAGTTTAATTCTAGATCATTATTTACACTGTAAGTGCTACCAAAAAGTCTTAAAATCTATACTGCCAGTTAATTCCAGACAATTTCCTTTTATTGATAAGACTGCATATACATAATGCTTAAGTCTTTAGTATTCCATTAAAAGACAAAACTCAAACAATTTACATCATTCTTCTCTGATCTCTTTCCAACTTGACATATTTTTTCGTTTAGAATGGGGAATCCTTCCAATAATAATCTTGTTCCTGCTATGTTTTAACAATAATATTATCTCATGAAATCTGCTTTGTAGCCACTAGCTTATTCACTTAAGGATCATATTATTTTACGCTACCATGAGCTCACATTCATTTGGCTATCATAAGAGCCATTCTGAAGTTGATGCTTCACAAATCTCCCCAACACTTTAGTCAACACACTATGTGACTGAAATTATTTACTTTTAATATATTGCATTCACATTTGTTGATATAAATAGTTTTTTCAAGTTAACCCCCTGTTACAGAACTCAGATTATAAAAACATCCCAGACTTAGAATCATACAAGGAAGGGACCTTTAGAGGTCACACAGGAACATGTCCAGGTGGGTCTTGAAGACTTCCAAGGAAAGCGACTCCACACCCTCTGTGGGCAGCCTGTGCCAAGGCTCCCTCATTCTCACAGTGAAATAGTTTTTTCTTACGTTTAAGTGAATTTTTTTATATTCCAGCTTCATCCCATTACCCCTTGTCCTGTTGTTAGGTAGAATAAAATAAGGGATGTCTCAGTCTCCTGACACCCGCTATTTAGATACTTATTGTTAATGACATTCCCCCTTAGTCTCCTCTTTTCCAGACTAAACAACCCCAGGTCCCACAGTCTTTTCTCATAAAGAAGATTATTCAGTCCCTTGATCATCTTGGTGTCCCTGCACTGGCCTCTTTCCAGCAGCTCCCTGTCCATATCAAGATGTGGAGCCCAGAACTGGACACAGGACTCGAGATGAGGCCTCACCAGGGCAGAGCACAGGGGAAACAGAACCTCCCTTGACCTGCTGGCCACACTCTTCTTGATGCATCCCAGAATGCCATTGACTTATTGGCCATAAGGGCACGTTGCTTGCTCATTGTTAGTTTATTATCAACCGGTGCTCCCAGGTTTCTCTCCACAAAGCTAGCAGGTCAATCCCAACCCTGTACTTAAAATTATTCTACTTATATAAATTATTATATTAGCAGATCTTCTGCAATCATTTTAAAGTCTTTTATTTTAACCATTGGGAAGAAAAAAATGTGTCAAACACTTTTATCAAGTATAAGCTACCAACGGGAATTTGCTTATCAGTCAAAATGTGAATCAATTACTTGTTTTGTAACAAAGCCACTGGCTATTAACTACACAATCATCTTTTAACACATAAGCTGATCTACCTATACTGCTTTAATTAGCATTTTTGACATAAAAGAAAAGCATTGTAATTTGCTCATAGATTTGTTGACTGTGAGAATTTTAGGAAGTGATAGGTAGCTCACAAGATATTTGGAAAGAAAAACATGACCATATAATTGCTTTTTGAGCAAACTGAAAAGAATTAACTAACAATGCAACCAAAGCCAGTTTTCCCTCAAAACCTTTATATGTTCCCCTTCTACAGCGATGGTCTCAATTAAATAAACAAGATTGTTAAGAACCTGCTGAGTTGTATGTTTGAGGATAGATAAAGGCTCAGATCTGCTTCACTGCATCTTGTTATACATCTTCAAGGACACAAATAGACAGATATTGCAACAATTAGTCACATTAGTTTCATCTTCTTGCTCGGAGTTTGGAAAACCCAGGCAAGAACACCATTTATTAAAAACTATTCCATCAGTTTCAAGACCGTACATAAGAAAAGAATATGGTTAGGAACGGCTAGACAAGCTTCAAAGCTTCAGGCTGTATTAATTCAGATTACAGGATGAAGACAGTATCAGGGACTTTCCCAGGCTTCAGCACGATTGCTTGCACTAATTCTTCCCTGATGATTGCCCTACAATGAAACAAAAAGTTTCATCTAACTTCTCCCTTCCCTGATCCCTTTACTGCAATTCATTCATTCTCACAGTGGAGACGTGTCTGGAAATATCAGCCGAACATCTCAATGGTAACTGCAGCTTGATACTCAGCTATCTGACTTTTCTCATTGTGTATTTATTTCCAGTCAAGACACAAGTCCCATTATGATTACACTCTAATCAGCCATGATGGGGGAAAACTTCTCAACAGTTCTCCTGAAGTTAAAACTCAGGTTCTGTGCAAGGACAACTGATATCCTTACTACCCAAGCAATGAGGTTTGAGGTGGGGGGCTGTGTTATGATGCACCACATCTGCTTTAAGTTATGTTTCTCTACAGTGTTTATTTTCTTGTCATTAGACACATATTTATTCCCCGTCTGACTTTGATGAGAAGAAATCAGAAGCCTGAAACCAAACTCCACCTTTAAGAATACAAATGGATCTCAATTTGTGGGATCATCTCTGGAGATGGGAAAGAGCACCTATCTTCACAGAATCACAAGGGTTGAAAGGGACCTCGAAAGATCATGTAATCCAACACCCCGCCAGAGCAGGATCATCTAGAGAAGGTCACACAGGAACTCATTCAGGTGGGTTTAAATGTCTCCAGAGGAGACTCCACAACCCATCTAGGCACCTTGTTCCATTGCTTCCTTAAAAACAGTAAATGCTTTTTCTAAGTTAAACTGTAAAGAAAATGGGTTTTATCTGCATCAAATAAAGACAAGAATACTTTCTAGTAACCTGGACTCACTAATACTAATGGTGATTGGCTAATGGTGAACAAGATTGAAGCGCTTCTCAATGGATGGAAAACCTCGGTGCATTTTAGCCAAAAGCTTTTTCAGTCATCATTTACTGTACATATATCATTTCCAGATATGATACACCAATAACAATTTTTTTTCACCATTTCTGCATACTGGCTTCTGTGGCAGAAAAGGAGAAGTATCATAGAAGCATGAACCAAAGAATGGCAGGGGTTGGAAGGGACCTTGAGAGATTATCTGGTACACCCCCCCTGCAGAAGCAGGTCCCACCTAGATCAGGTTGCACTGAACATGTCAGGCTGGGTCTTGAAGATCTCCAAGGAAGGAGACTCCACACCTTCCCTGGGCAGCCTGGACCAGGGCTTCCTCACTTCACAGTGAAATATTTTTTTCTTATGTTTAAGTGAAACTTTTTGTGATCCAGCTTCATCCCATCAACGCTTGTCCTGTTGCTAGCTACAATAGAAAAAGGGATACCTCAATCTCCTGACATCTATCGCTTAGATACTTATAAATATTAATGAGATCCCTCCCTAGCCTCCTCTTCTCCAGACTAAACAGCCCCAGGTACCGCAGCCTCTTCACATAAGGAACGTGCTCCAGTTCATCTCGGTGGCCCTGTGCTGGCCTCTCTCCAGCCGTTCTCTGCCCCTCTTGAACTGGGGAGCCCAGAACTGGACAGAGGACTCCAGATGAGGCCTCAACAGAGCAGAGCCGAGGTGGAGAATAACCTCCCTTGATCTGCTGCCCACACTCTTCTTGATGCATCCCAGGATGCCATTGGCCTGCTTGGCCACAAGGACACATTGCTGGCTCATGAGTAGTGTATCATCAGCCAGCACTCCCAGGTCTCTCTCTGCAGAGCTGCTCTCCAGAAGGTCGACTCCCAGCCTGAACTGTTGCATGAGGTTGTTCCTTCTCAGATGCAGGACTCTGCACTTGTCTTTGTTGAACCTCATGAGGTACCTTCTCTGCCCAACTCTCAAGCTGGTCAAGATCCCACTGAATGGCAGCACAGCCTCTGGGGAATCAACCAGTCTTCCCAGTTTGGTGTTATCAGGGAACTTCCTGAGGGTCCACTCTGTCCCCTCATCTAGGTCTTAGATGAAGATCTTGAAGTAGGTATCATAGCAGGTATCATATGGCATTGCTCTGATTTTAAGCATCATTATTCCATTACAAGTCCATGTGAGTAATGAAGGAGAGCTAAAGCCCTCCAAGTTTTTATTCTCCTCCCAGCAAATGCTAACCTGTATGTATAAACTCAGAAGTACAATCACATACACAAATACCTTTATACAGCAAATAAAATCACTGAGAGGTATAGCTTGTCAAGGTTCAGACCTTAGAGGACACTACATACTATAAATAGCCTACAATTTTCTAGCAAGGGAGATTAAAAATAGAAAAGATAAAATTTAGCTAAAGGTTCTCTTAGTCAGCAGAAAATGTCTCCATACTGAAAGGATCCCAACTAGAGCTCACAGGTAGGAACAGATGTTAGTGTATCTGACAATAAATAAGAAACAGTGATGCCCAGAATGCAGCATATGATTCCTGCAGAATCTAATAGATGAAAAAACCCACCCTGAAGTAAACAGTCACCTGCTAATTTTTAGTTCAGAAATTTAGTATAACATTGGGGAAAGTATGGTGGATTCTTTTTCTTCTCAATACAATAACTTCATAAATAATGTTTAAAGTTCAGCTTTAGTTAGAAGAGAAAAATGTCATAATTAGTTTTCAGATTTGGCTTCCACTCCCTAACACAAATGACCGTCACCTAATTAGCCTATGTCAGAGCCAACTGACACCACAGTCCAACTTCCAGCACTCCCGGAAAAACCACAGATCTGGGAATGTTCTAAGAGAAATAGAGCTTAAACAGAATTTACCTCCATAATTGGGAGAATAGTCCTGTTCTAGTGGAAAAAAAAAAACAATCATTTGAAACAAAACAAACAACAATAAACAAAAATAAAACAATAATTAAGAGTTAGGTGGAGAGGAACCTCATGAGGTTCAACAAGGACAAGTGCAGAGTGCTGCACCTGGGGAGGAACAACCCCCTGCACCAGGACAGGCTGGGGGTGACCTGCTAGAGAGCAGCTCCAGGAGAG
>WBNH01012678.1:0-19182 GCA_013401255.1 Urocolius indicus | reverse complement strand
GGAAAGAAGCTGGAACACAAAAAGTTCCATTTAAATTAAGGAAAAACTACTTTACTGTGAGGGTTAGTGAGCCCTGGCACAGGCTGCTCAGGGAGGGTGCAGGAGGGTTGGGCTAGATGATCTCTAAAGGTCCCTTCCAATCCTACCATTCTGTGATTCTGTAATAATACTTTGATCTTACTGTAGCACTGAACTGAGCTCGAATGATTAAAAACAAAAGCCATTATAATTCATCTTCCCTTAGATCCTGAAGATGACTTACAGCCAGCAAATGGAAAAGTTGCTCAAAAATTACGTACCATTATTAAAATAAGTGGAGTGTGTATCAGACCCATAGTGCTCCATCATCACTTACTCAGCTTTTCCCAAAACTGTCTGAAACATGTATACACATTCAAAAAGCCTTCAAAAGGAAAACCACCATTATAAATAAGTGTAGAGGTGTGGTTCAGATACAGCTCCCTGACAATACTAATCAATAATATATTGCCCGTGGACATTAGTTAGTGCAGCAGAATTAGGGTTCAAATGCAATAACAACAAAGTTCACTGAATACAAATAATATCCAGTTAACTGGGATGGTTTGGAGTATATTTCTGTTTCTCGTGGCAAGACTGGTCCATTTTCCTAACACACTGCAGAAGCAAATAGATTAGGCACAAGTTCATGAAGTACAACATCAGTAAAGGTTAATATGATTCTCTAAAAAAGAAATAGAAATAGCACTAAATAGCACTAAATAGAAGTATTTGGAATTTTATCTAATGATTTATTTTAAACCTCCAAGTGTTTAATTTTACTCAGTGATACCATATAAAAAAAAAAAAATCATTATTTTGTCTGCCTTAGGACATACTGTTGTTTCATTCTCAGGTACTGCAATGAGCATCTTAAATTTCTTGGATAAGAACACCCAAAAATGCACTGCAAATCAGATTTATCTCCTCACAAGCAAATCCAGTGTGGCACATTTTTGTCTGTCTAAAGGAAAACATAACCAGTTGTAAAAATCTGCAAAAGGAACAGTCACTCAATTTTATTGTTAAAATGCTGTAATGATACCTGATAATTCCAAAATTTAAACATCCTAAAAGGCACAGCTGCTGCATGGCTCTGGTCACAAAGGCACATTTGTAAAACAGCCACACTGCTATTTAAGATACTCAGGGAAAACTAGCAAAAAGAACCACAGATTGACACTAGAAAACTGAAATCTCATCAACAGAGCAAATCTTATCGCCAAGAAACATACACAGTTCCATCTTTTCATCCATGTGTTCACACATGATAATTATGGGGGGTTTTCCCCCAAAAATTACATGAATGTTGCTGTTTTATGATTGGTGTGGTTTTTGTTTGTTTTGGGTTTGGGTTGGGGTTTTTTTTCCTCATCTTAATGCATATACCTTGTATTCATATTTTTATTTAATTATTACTCAAAACCACCAGAAAATATCCCCTGATTCCTTATGGGTAACTTCTACAAGTATTTTTTCCCAGTATCATGTAAGAGCAGTGAAGCTCTTCCTAAAAAGGTCTTTTTGTTTTCTTATGAAAACCATTCACAGTCTAGCTGTGAAAAATCACAATTAATTTTGGTTCCCATGCATGAAGTTGAGGATAAGAGGCAGTAACCCTCAAGGATATAATTTAGTCATACATTTCCTTATAAACATTTCACAGAATTAAAAGTGGTAAGATTTAAGGTAAAAAATGGTTAGCTGTCCGAATCTCTCAGAAAAAAAACAAAACAGTAGCAATAAATACTATTACCTTATACTTTAAGATAACTGAGGCAGTCAAGCCAGAGAAAAGAAACATATTGCAATCATTCAATTCAATATAGTCAAGAACAGAAACTCAAATCAATTTTTCCATCACATTTCTCACAGAATCTCAGTAATGGTAATGTGATAAAAGACCAAGGCATACCTGTTACCCTTTAAATAGGACAACAAGGACTGGGAAAACAGATACTGCAGCAAGTTCCAATATGCTTAAATCTCTGACAGCCAGAGAGTTTTAATTAGTTTGTTAGTTCAAGGTTTCCTAGAATAAATGCAGTTCTGTCATTTCTAATGTGTTCTCATGAGCAGTTAATGGATTTTTTCTTTCTTTGCCTCAAGCTCAGACAACCTTCCTGTCTTAATAATTTCTTCTAAATCAATTCACAGGTTATCCATATTTTCTCATCTGGAACACTAATGAGCTTGTCTACAATTCAGTTGTAATGCACCATTCTCCTGACTTACTGAGGTGTTTTTTCTTTCAAATAAACACCAAATTTCTGTATTACTCCCAAAACTTTTGGTAGAAATCAGTGGATGTGCCATTATTTCAAAATCTGTCACTTGTGCTCTGCTCACTGACTTCAAAGCCTAAATCACTGACACCACAGGTATGAAAGGCTCAACTCACATTTCTGCAGCCCAAAAATTTGTGTGCAACAGTTTCTGATTGCTCAGGTATTCTCTAAAATCATACATAGCTTGGATAACAAGAGGATTCTCTCAGTATTCAAGTGCGAATGACAGAGAACTAGAACAGGCTGCCCAGGTGGGGTGTGGAGTCTCCTTCTCTGGAGACATTCCAAATCCACCTGGATGAGTTCCTGTGTGACGTGGTCTAGGTGGTCCAGCTCTGACAGGGAGATTGGACTGGATGATCTTCTGAAGTCCTTTCCACCCCTTAAGATTCTGTAATTCTGTGATTCTGTGTGTAATTTGTCTTGGAGATACTAGAAGTCACAGAATCAGACAAATTTTGGCTGTATAGGATCTCAGGATGTCATCTACTTCAAACTCTTACTCAAAGTAGGGCCACCTTCAAAGTCAGATCAGGTTACCGAAGAACCTGTGCAGCAGAGTTCTGTTGCATTTTGTGATCATTAAATCTCCTTCTTCTACGTGGTGACCTGTTTTTAATGATTTACGTAAGAACTTCACATCTCAATGATTTCTGTGCTAAGTATCTCTTACGAATCTACAATGGACTTCAGAGTTCAAACTGAACAGGCATCAAATAGTTATGCATTTCATACAATCATAGAATGGTAGGGGTTGGAAGGGACCTTTAAAGATCATCTAGTCCAAACCCCCCTGCAGAAGCAAGTCCACCTAGACCAGGTCACAGAGCAACATGTCCAGGCAGCTCCTGAAAACCTCGAGAGAAGAAGCCTTGGCCAGGACTCCCTCACCTCAACAGTAAAAGAGGCTCTTCCTTATATTTAAATGGAACTTTTTGTGTTCCAGCTTCATCCCATTACCCCTTGTTCTGTCACTGAATACAAGAGGAAACAGTGATGCCCCAGCCTCCTGACACCCACCATTTAGATATTTGTAAATATTAATGAGATCTTCCTGCAGTCTCCTCTGATCTAAACTAAACAGCCCCATGTCCCACAACTTCTCCTCACAAGACAGATGCTCCAGTGCCCTTGAAATTAGATGTTCTGTTTAGGAAAGAAAGTGCTTTGAAACTTTTTGAGGAGATTCAAATCTTTCTATGTGGAATGGGCACACGGTATCTTGTGGAGGTTGTCACTACATAGGCAGATTGCAATCTAAGCCCAAACAGAGGCAAATGAGATACTATTCTTGACTTGATCAGACTGTATATGCCATTTTAAGCATCAGAAAGAAAAGCCTTTATACTGAGATGATCGTGAACTTATATAAGAAAAACAGAAAGAGCAGCTGAATAACTTAGGCTAAAAATGCCACAGATAAACACAATCTGAACCATGTTTCTCATCATTTGAAGCTTTTGTGATTATGTCTGTGCGGCTGACAAAAACATGTTTTAGTTAAACAGATTTTATTGGATTCAAAGTTAAAACATAAAGCCACTTATTTCTGTAATACAAGAAATGAAGTGTTAAAAAGTTTGCTTTACATGTCCATACTATCTAGAAACCTATGAAACTAAGAATTCAGAATGGAAACATTCATAAATGTTGGATGAAACAATAGGAAAACACTTCTCTATCCCTTCTGGACTGAACTTTTTCTTTAGTCTTCTTGACATACTGCTAAAACACAAGTTCATTGTTCCTCATCTAAATACAAAGGTAGGATCCATTTAAACATAAGGAAAACTATTTCACTGTTGAGGTAAAGAAGCCCTGGCACAGGCTGCCCAGGGAGAGTGTGGAGGCCCCTTCTCTGGAGGTCTTCAAGACCCACCTGGACACGTTCCTGTAGGACCTGATCTAGGTGGGACCTGCTTTAGCAAGGGCTTGGACTGAATGATCTCTAAAGGTCCCTTCCAACCCCTACTGTTCTGTCATTCTATGATATTACAATGACTTTAGATTTTCTTTCATATCAACAAGAAAATTATCAAAGTTTATCCTGAAAATTAACTAACATGTTATCAACAGTGATGTCAAATAAAATATATATCTCTATGCATTTGAGTCTGTGAAGCTATGTACTTTGTTAGAGACTTTCACATTCAGAAGAATTTGTAGAAAGGTAATGCGAGGGGTTTTTTTTAAAAAAAAAAAACAAAGAAAAATGTGAGATTTCTTTCTAAAGAGCATTGTAAGGAGCATAGGAACAATACAGAGACATCATTTGGAGGGAATTAAAGAAATAGCAACTTGTATTTTATCACTGGTTTTCTTGTCAAAACAAAAACATCAGTCTGATCTCGCACTCTAAAGAAGGCTTTAAGAGTCTGTGATTCCATCATCTTCCTTTGTACTCAGCTTTGGAGAGGCTGCATCTTGAACTTTGTGTCCAGTTTTGGGCCGCTCTCTACAAGAAGGACATTGAGGTGCTGGAGAGGATCCAGAGGCAGGCTGCTAAGCTAGGAAAGGATTTGGAGCACGTCTCAGATGAGGAAGGGCTGAGGGATCTGGGGCTGTTTAGCCTTGAGAAAAGAAGGCTCAGAGGAGACCTTCTCACTCTCTACAACTACCTGAAAGGAAGCTGTAGTGAGGTGGGGGTTTGTCTGTTCTCGCTAGTTACATGCAATAGAACAAGAGGAAACTGTCTCAAATTGTGGCAANTCTCTGGAGGTCTTCAAGACCCACCTGGACACGTTCCTGTAGGACCTGATCTAGGTGGGACCTGCTTTAGCAAGGGCTTGGACTGAATGATCTCTAAAGGTCCCTTCCAACCCCTACTGTTCTGTCATTCTATGATATTACAATGACTTTAGATTTTCTTTCATATCAACAAGAAAATTATCAAAGTTTATCCTGAAAATTAACTAACATGTTATCAACAGTGATGTCAAATAAAATATATATCTCTATGCATTTGAGTCTGTGAAGCTATGTACTTTGTTAGAGACTTTCACATTCAGAAGAATTTGTAGAAAGGTAATGCGAGGGGTTTTTTTTAAAAAAAAAAACAAAGAAAAATGTGAGATTTCTTTCTAAAGAGCATTGTAAGGAGCATAGGAACAATACAGAGACATCATTTGGAGGGAATTAAAGAAATAGCAACTTGTATTTTATCACTGGTTTTCTTGTCAAAACAAAAACATCAGTCTGATCTCGCACTCTAAAGAAGGCTTTAAGAGTCTGTGATTCCATCATCTTCCTTTGTACTCAGCTTTGGAGAGGCTGCATCTTGAACTTTGTGTCCAGTTTTGGGCCGCTCTCTACAAGAAGGACATTGAGGTGCTGGAGAGGATCCAGAGGCAGGCTGCTAAGCTAGGAAAGGATTTGGAGCACGTCTCAGATGAGGAAGGGCTGAGGGATCTGGGGCTGTTTAGCCTTGAGAAAAGAAGGCTCAGAGGAGACCTTCTCACTCTCTACAACTACCTGAAAGGAAGCTGTAGTGAGGTGGGGGTTTGTCTGTTCTCGCTAGTTACATGCAATAGAACAAGAGGAAACTGTCTCAAATTGTGGCAAGGGAGGTTCAGGCTGGATCCGAGGAGGAATTTCTTCGCTGCAAGGGTTGTCAGGCATTGGAACAGGCTGCCGAAGGAGGTGCTGGAGTCACCATAGCTGGAGCGGTTGATGTTGCACTGACGGAAATAGTCCAGTGGTTGATAGAGCTGGGACAAAGCCTGGACTCAATGATCTTAAAGGTCTCCTCCAGCTGAAACAATTCTATAATTCTATGTTGTCTATCTAATAGACCAGTCTCCAGATCCAGGATGTCTGTAAGGAAATTGTTAGTAACGGGTGGATGGACAGATGGGGTGAGCTGGCATTCATTTTTAATATCATGAGCAATCTTACAAGAAAAATAACTTCTGTGTGTATTTTCGATAATGGAGTGACCCATCTCGAAGGTTATTAGAATAAAATCATCTAACCAGCTTCCTATTACTAATGGCAACTCAGGAACAGGAAGGCACCAGGCCACAGACTCAGCAAATCACACTGATTAGGACAGAAGTTTGATGTCTACTGCCATATTTCTCCAGGCTGCAGAGCTCCTGCTCCTGTGCATGCAGTCACAGCACGTGTACAGTTGTACAGACCCAGGAAACCTGACATGCAGAGACACACAAAGATTTTCTCTGACAATAAAGGTACTGGTCTACCTGCATAACACTAATATATATGTAATATGAGTTACTTAGCATCACTTCTTTTTGGATAACTGGACAAAGTTGTAGGTTCTATTAGCAAACTTTACTCAGCTGAAAGACAACTGGTTGAACATACTTTTGAATAGATCACAGCATGAAACAAAAGAGGTTTTAGGAGTTTATTTAATGTGAAGCTCTCTTCTATGGTATAACATGACACCAAGAGTATGCACGTGGTCTGATCCTTGTCTTAAATTGATTGTATCATGAATTTCTCAACTGCTTTGTAAGTAAATAGTTGCTACTGAACTCCTGCTCATACTTTGAGACTATAAATTATTTAAACCAGAACTTCTAAACATGTTTGAACAGAGCTTTCCACTACAGATCACAAACAAAAACTGTTCACCTTTTTTATTATCAAAGACTATTAAGATAATCATATAAAATAAGTAAATATAGCACCAGGCTAAAGGAAGAAGCAAAACAAATCGAAGATACTTGCCTGGGTAACAAGTGGCTCCAATAGCCTCTCTACTGTGAGAGTCCTGATTTCCAAACTTTTGGGGTCCCATTTCAAAATGATAGGTGACGTTGCAGAAGTCATACTCCCTGGAACAGACAAAATTACACATCATTCATGAAAATTAATAGTCTAATATCCAAATGCTGCATATAATTTATTTAGAGAAGAGCATATATATGCTGTTTCTGTTCACATAAAAATACTACTCCATAACGTTCTTAGTGTTCCTCCACTCCTGAAACTCCCAGGTGCACCACTGAAACATCCACTGAGTGTTTAAACGTTTATATTCTGACATTTTTTAAGAGTAGATACCCTATCATGCTGCACACATATTGCACAGGGTCTACATGGCAAGATTTTGGAAGCAGAGGACTGCAACATGCTCTTTGTGAGAAGAAGCCAGGGACTCCCCTACGCTGGGGTCTGGTTTAAGCCCAGCCAGGAACAAAGCACCATGCAGACCCTCTCTCATTGAACTCCCCAGCCTACCACCTGTGGTATGACAGGGAGAAGAAAAAGTAACCAAAGACTGAGACAAGGACAGGGAGGACTCTCACCAATTGTAGTCCTGGGCAAAACAGACAAGACAACTCAACTTGGGGAAGAAACAAGTTTAATCTGTCACCAACAAAACAGCAGAGAACATGCAACCAGCCCTGTAAGACCACTTTCTCCTACCTCTCCTCCTTTCCCAGGATCAGCTCTACTCCTGCTGTCTCTATGTCCTTCCCCTCAGCAGCACAGGGGGACAAGGAATGAGAGTAGCAGTCAGTTTGCTGCTTCTTCCTCCTCAGAGGAGGAGGACTCCTCACATTCTTCCCCTGCTCCAACACAAGGTCTCTCCCGCTCTTGAGCTGCCTGATCTTTCCTCCAAAGAGCATACATTCTCTTTTTCCTTCTGTGCTCCAGCAGAAGCTCCCTGTTTAGACACGGTGGTCTTCTGCCCCACCAGCTGATCCACCAGCACATGGGGACAAGCTTGATACTGCGCTTTAAAGATTTCCTTCTTAAAGAATGTCCAGCATTCCTGGACTCCTTTGCTCTTCAGGACTGCCTCCTAAGGGACAACAGCAACCAACTTCCTAAACAACTCAAAGTCTGCCCTCTGGAAATCTAAGGTGGCAGTTCTGCTGATTCTCCTCCTTGCTTCTCTGAGGACTGAGAACTCAATCATTTTGTGATCATTATGTCCTAGGTGGCCTCCAATCATCATGTTTCCCACCAGACCTTTATTCACAAACACGAGGCTCAGCAAGGCATCTTTCCTTGGCTCTCTCACCAGCTGCATGAGGAAGTTATCAACCACACACTCCATGAACCTCCTGGACAATTTCCTCTTTGCTGTGTTCTCTTCCCAGCAGACATTCAGTAAGTTGAAGTATCCCATAAGAGTGAGAGCCAGCGATCCCAAGAGTTTTCCCTGTTGCCTAAAGAACATCTCATCCACCTCCCCATCCTGGCTGAGCGCTCTATAGCAGACTCTTACCATAACATCCCCACTCCCATGATGCTCATTACACATCTGGGAAAACACATCTAAGACAAGAGACTGCCTGTCACTGTGAGGAGCAAGGTAAAGAAAGTGTGATAAATAATCCCACAAACCATAAGGTCTGAGCAAGAGAAAGGGGAGGAAATGCTCCTTGCACCAGAACCCTGGAGCCCATGGAGAAGACCATGGTGAGGAAGGTACTTCCCTGCAGCCCATAGAGGATCACATCAGAACATTTATTACTGCAGGCCATAGAGGACTCAATACCAGAGCAAACAGATATATCGTGAAGGAACTGTATCCCATGGAGAGCACATGCACAAATAGCTTTATCCTTAAGGATCACAGCCCATGAGAAAGACCCACACTGGAACAATTTAAAAGTGGGAGGAAGGAGCAGCAGAGACAAAGCATTATGTGCTGACTGCAACCAGTCAGGAGTGAAGTTGAGACTGGGAAAAAAATGACAGTGGAAGAAGGTGAGTTAGTTTTTGTCTAACTTATCCATAAAATAAAATATGACAAAAATGTGATTAAAAAAACCCCACATTTCTGTAATTCTGGTTTAAATATTTCCCTTTATTTCAAAATAAAACTTTAAAAAGTCCCATATACCTAAAACACAATGAGAACTCTAACAGGGAAAGACAAACCAAGAATACCATATTGTACATTGTGCAAGTGAGATCCAAATCACACCCTCTGTATAATATCCCAGTTGTTTTCTCCAGAAAACTATGTTTAACTGACAACTATCATACAACAAGAACAAAGAAAAGCACCTAAAAACCAACTCAGTGAATGAAATCCAAAGAAGTTCAGCAATTGCTCCTTGAATAACAATCTACTTCATAAAGCTTAATTCAATAAGGAATATATTCAGCACTTAGCAACATTATCTAGTATATACAGAAGATATTCTGCTGCTTAGTCAGCAGAATGTCTTGACTAACTAATATCACTCAAAATTAACAGCCTAGTAAGTTAATGCAAAATTCATTCACAGTCTGCTAAAGATTTTTACTGAGATACTAGCAGACAACTTAAAAATACTTGCTCAAAAAGAGGCGTATCAGAACTCCCTAATCAATGCATTTATAAAATCACAGATGAAAACAAGCTCCCAGTCTCCTCTCATTTGTAAACATTTGGTGGCAGAATTATCTGATAATATCTAGAGTGTGCTAAAATTGCTATTATTCAGTTTCCATTCTTCTGAAAAAAAAATCATAGGCTTCATATTTAACAACATTGAAAACAAGCACACCTGTGATTAAAGAAGTCTATGAGACAGATTCTAGTTGCTGTAAACATGGTTAATGTGGGAGCTATATTAGATTTTCCAACAGACAATGTTTGACGGTCTTTCAGAACCTGTTTTTTATATAAAGAGGCATACTCTATCAGCTTCTGTATTCAGAAAGGAAGTTTTAGGTAGATAATTATTCTAGTCAATAATTTATGAGTTATGATACTATTACATGTGTCAGATACAGTTTCTTTTTAATAACCACGCTTTTCCTCACTAACTATTAATATGGCTACTCAAACAAACAGTTCTCAATATACAAAAACACATTCAAAGCTGTAGCATAGTCCAAAGCATACAAAAGCATACAAAACTAATTCCACTGGATGGCAATCATACAAGTGACACAGAAAACCAGGAGGATTGGTTGTTTCAGTCACAATACTGACTCAGTTTTAACCTTTAGTAAGAATTAGAAAAAAATAGCCTTCAAAATTCAGTGTGAAAGAGTGAGCAATGCTTTCAAGTGTAAAAAGGATACATTCAAGAAAAAAACATATGAAAAATCTATAATTTTTTTCATATGCAGTAAAATCTATTAAAAAGAAAACAAATGAATGTAAAATGTCAAATCAGTGCATTTTCCCCATCATTCCTCCAGCTGCTGTCACTACAGCAATTTTAAATGACCAAAGATTACAAAGAAGTTACCTGCCCAAGTGTATGTATATGAATAGATGGGGTATTTTGTCCTTGTCATATCCTCCTAGACTGAATGGTTAAACAGAGACTGCTCAGCTGGATAAAGAACAGGGTGCTAACTATATGACTGTTTGACCAAATATTCCCCGAACAATTAGCTTTAATGAATTAATTGAAAACACACATTGCTTCATAGCTTACACTTGGCTTGAGTCATGCAGTAGGAAGATAAGCTGTGATAACCATGCAGAATGAAGATAATCTGTGTAAGCAGAGGTTAATGGCACCCAATAACACTTTTCATATAAAGATAGAAGTGTATTACAGAATCACAGAATCTGAAGGGTTGGAAGGGACCTCGAAAGATCATCCAGTGCAATTCCCCTGCCAGAGCAGGACCACCTAGAGTAGGTCACACAGAAACTCAGCCAGGAGGGTTTGAATGTCTCCAGAGAAGACTCCACAACCCATCTGGGCAGCCCCTTCCAGTGCTTCCTCACCTTAAAAGGGAAGAAGTTTTGCCTTGTGTTGCTTTGGAACCTCTTCTGTTACAGTTTGCATTCATTGCCCCTTGTCCTATCACTGAGAACAGCCTGGCTCCATCCTCCGAACATCCACCCTTTATGTATTTGTAAACACGAATGAGGTCACTCCTCAGTCTCCTCTAAGCTGAAGAGAGCCCCAGCTCCCTCAAAAGAGACTCCCTTTCCTTTTACCATCTAGACTGGAGAGACAGACGTTTTCTTAAGTATCTTTACGTTTTTTCTTTTCCCTGGACTTTCCAACTTACTGTTATTTTTTAACTTCTCAGCAACATATTTGGAAAATAATCTGTTTCTTCTTCAAAATGTGAAATTGGGTTTCTTCTCTGAGTTCCAACTTCTGTAATTAAGCAACATGTACTGATTGTTCTTTGTGGTAAACCTCATTGAATTAAAATTCACATGGTGTTTTTATAATTGCAGACTTAATAAAGCAATTTTAGCCGAAAGTCTCAGTGAAACTTAATCTCTGTTTGCTGATGATACTAAACTAGAGGGAGTGGCTGACACCCCAGAAGGCTGTGCTGCCATTCAATGAGACCTGAACAGTCTGGAGAGTTGGGCAGGGAGAAATCTAATGAAATGCAACAAGGGCAGGTGTAGAGTCTTGCATCTGGGAAAGAAGAACCCCAGGTACCAGCAACATTTACTGAAGAAAACTGATTTTTTTTAAGTTTTTTTCCCTAGAAATGTAAACATTGACAGCAGAAATCTGCACTTCTCAAAGGATATTTGCTACTGGAAGACTAAAAAAACATCTTCATTGATGAGAAAGCAAGGTGGAAAGTCAGTAAGTTGAGAGGAGGTCAAAAGCAATCAGTTATTTATCTCACATTTCCAAATATTAAACTTATAATAGCACTAATACCTCAAGGGATTTATATGGAATAGTTAAAAATGTTTGTTTTACAAATTATTCTCCTACACTGATTACCAGCTTGGCTTACAACCCCCATGTTCAAATTAATGTGCCATTTCCAGACATGCTTTAATCTGGCCTGATCTTCTACAGCAGACAGGCCAGTTCAGTTCTTCCTACAGGTTTCTATCCTTCATGCTTTTTAGCTGTGCTATGAATGCCATCAAGAACACAAACTGGTTGAACACTAATTAATCCTACATAAGAAAAACAAGTTTTCAGTTCCCTGACTGACTGGGGAGCCACGTGCATGACATGACCAGTAACAATCAAAGCTCCAAATATGGCAGCAGAGGGGAAGGAGAGGACAGGACAGCCTCTTCAGCTGCAGCACAGACACATACTGGTTTAAGATGACTGAGAAAATGAATGACAGACAGTCTGTGCTTTCTTGGTTTTCATCCTTAGATTGAGAACCATGTCAAAACAAACACCTCTTTACACAGAGACAGACTTATGTGAAGAACATGGAATTCCTTACAGCAGGATACACAATCTCTTGAGACAGATACAGACAAATTCTGACTTCACAGACACATTTATGTGCCTCACTGGGAGCTAGAAATCTAAATGCTTGCATGGCTATATCCCTGAGTATGCCTACAGAGAACAACAGTGTGACATTAGAGATGCACATACTGGCTCTGAATTACCTCACATGGGCACAGAGTAGGCTGGAGCACAAGAGACATTAGAAACTCTATCAACACACACACGGTCCTAGAAACCCCACCACCTGGCTGATCTGGCTGGCAGAGGACTGAAGTGATAGCTGCTGGAATACATCATGGAGATCCTACTGATTTCTTACATTGAAGTATTGAGCGATGCAGATATACTTTGGGATCTGTCCTGAGCAGCATAAAGTACCATTGCAAGAGCTCCCAATATTCAAGGAAGCCTGGATTCCAACACTATTCTCAATCCATTTTCTCACTCTCTAGCTCTACTAATACGAGACAGGAGGACAGAGACAAGAATGAGTGCATAACGTTTGCAAAGATGAGAAATGGAGGGGAAAACACTAAGAAGACAGAGACTAACAAAGGGGAGTAAAAGAGCAATGGAAAAGGGAACAGAGAACATCCTTCTCTACAGATAAAAGCACTTGTCATTAGTCAATGACAGGCCATTAGAGCCTCCAGCAGATATGGCTGAAACAATTGGTTGACACATGCAGTTCCCATCCTTGCTTCAAAAGGGGAAAGGAAAAAAAATGGAGCAGCACAGTTTGGAACAATATCTGACTCTGAAACAAGCTTTTTACATACTTTTCTATTTTGTTTCATAAATGTGACTTTTCTGTCTTCTTTCCTAAAAGTTAGGCAGGAAAAAAAAAGCCAAAATAAACCTTTGGGTCCCACTCACAAGCTTAATATCATAGAGAATTTTTAATTTGAGCTTTTCTAAGCTTTCCATTTCCCTTTGAATTCACAACCCTCTCCCCTTTATCTAACCCTCCACCCCCGTGTTGGGTTGAGATTCTGGTCTGGCGTCAAGAAAACAAAGTTCTTAAATGGAAGGAGCTCATTATGCGAACTCATACTTCTAGCCAAAAAGCCATTAAGTAAGGAGGAGAAAGACCTTGACAAAGGGAGGATTACCTTGGTAGCACAGACAGTGGGATAGTGACCACACAATGTCCTGACATAGAAACAGGAAAAGCTATAAAAAAGCAACGGCTGAATCATTCACACTTTTCAGTCACATTAACCAACTCAGTCTTGAAGGCAACTGCCTACACCAAGACCTGACTGCGCCGGAAGTGAGAATTGCCTTCAGAAATAAAGAGGCCATGAAGAACCCACAGAGAAGGTGCAAACTACAGTGTAAGGGTCAGAATAACAGCAAGGTTCCACCTACACCCACCCACACAACCTGCTTCCTCTTCTGCTTTAACTAAAAGCAGTGATAACACGCTTCAAAATTCTGTGCGTAGCCAAGCTGTGTGTAACGTCCAAATTGTTGCCATCTATTCTATAGTTCAGAAAAATCATTCTGCTTTAAAGGCTCACAAATCCACAGCTATGGATTGACTATCTGGACTCTCACATCAGTAGTGTCTGAGCTGCTCTTGAGGACCATGGCAGTTGTTGTACAAACCTACATCCTGTTTGGTCCAACACACCTTCGAGATACATCCAGTCCCTCAGAGGGGCCACTTCAGAGGGTCACAGAATCTTAAGGGTTGGAAAGGACATTGAAAGATCATCTAATCCAAACCCCTCCTCTGCCAGAGCAGCACCACCTACAGTAGGTCACACAGGAACTCATCCAGCTGGGTTGGAATGTCTCCAGGGAAGGCGACTCCACAACCCATCTGGGCAGCTCCTGCCAGTGCTCCCTCACCTCAATGGGGAACAAGTTTTTTCTTCTGTTTCTTTGGAACCTCTTCTTTTCCAGCTTGTACCCGTTGCCCCTTGTTCTATCATTGGCCATCACTGAGAACAGACTGGCTCCATCCTCCTCACACCCATCCTTTACATATTTGCAAACATTAATGAGGTCACTCCTCAGTCTCTTCTCCAAGCTAAAGACATTCAGCTCCCTCAGCTTTTCGTCATTAGGGAGATGCTCAACTCCTTCATCATCTTCTTGTTTCTGAAGGTATAACCAATCATATGAATCCAAGGACAACCTGTGGATACCAGGACAAGAAGACAGACTAGGAAATCAAGTCTTGAGTGGAGTTTACCACCCAGAAGATCTTCACACTAGAAGAGTGTTAGACACAATACTCAATTCTTAAACCATCTAAAAATCTAAGTTAGTTCTCCATGAGTAATAAGCTGATGATTTGGGGAGGGCTATCAGTAGAAAAGCTGAAAAATAGGAGGATATTCACATTTGTTTGCTCTAACAAACATTAGGAGTAGAATAGTTTGATGTGAAATGAAATTTACTCTGAAATGAGTAAGCAATGAAAACAGTTGAAAGTGGTTTTAAACGGCTATACATAAAATTTCTATGTTCAAGTAATTCATCTTGCATTATTCATAAGAACATTTTTGTCTACTAAATAACTTTTCCTGTCAAGGTAGGGGAGTTTCTAAAAATGCTTAGTGGAAGTGAAGATTTTAAGGAATCTATACCAAAAGGGAGAACAAGCTGAAGCAAAAGATAGCCAAGTCACTTAGTCACTTCTCTACAACTGCAGATTTTTCCACAAACCGCTCTGCATTCACATAGCTCATCAGGGCTCCCTCATAAAAGTCTTCTCACAGAGTTCTGGACATGATCAAAACCTCTGAGCTCACTGCTGCTGGGATGCTGGTTCATGTAGGGTCACATTGAAAGCCCAGGAAAATCAAATGATTTTAAATCACGCCCTTGGTGCACATTCTATGCTCTGCTTTGTCTCTCCATCATATTTCTCCCTGAATGACTACAAATCTCTACATATAGCACAGTAATTCCTGTATAAAATGTTTAGATTACTACAAATATGATCAATTTACATAAATGACCCTCCTTTTTAGTAAGAAAACCATAACTTCTAACAACTTTTTTTTCAAGTTCTGGTCTTTCTAAAGAAAGCATTAATGTCACGTCTCAAAGCAAAAATATATATTAGCTTTTATTTACTGAATCTATTTAACCTCATTATTTTTATTCATTGTACTAAATTGTTGTTAGTAATAGCAGTATCATTTTTATTCATTGTACTAAATTGTTGTTAGTAATAGCAGCTTAAATTTTACAAGAGTAGAGGAATATTAAGCATCTTGGGTTAAACTAATGCATGTTTGCTCCCTTTGCAACACAGGGAAAAAGAGTTCTTGAAGTTGAGTTTAACCCTGACTTTGCAAGCTTCTCCTTCTGCATGTAAGGCTCATCCTTTCAATTCAAGTTTCCTATTTGCAATTCCTCGTAGTTGGGAACTACAATTAACCTCACCTCCTTACTTCCTTGCAGTTCTTATCCATTTTTCTGAAAGAGAATGCTGTATTCCACAAGATCAATGTTTGCTACGTTAAGGTTAAACAATTTACTTTTTCTTTCCTGTGGAGTGTAAAAGCTTTAGGGTTTTTTATTCTTTATTGGTTTGATTGGCCTTTTAAGGAGGCTATCTCCCTGCTCTTTCATAATAGCAATATTGATTGTGTCATCTCTATGAGTCTGTCTTCTTCACTATCTATATATCAATTATTTTAATTAAAAGGTTTTGGCTCTTGTTTCATACAAATGTAAGGCTATTTTCCTGCACTGAACAGCATCTTGTAGTTATCTATACTACAGATACAACCAGCCCAAAGCTTGTACAATTTCACTGTGCCATACTCGATGACAAGAGTCTGCCTTTGTCCTTACAAAGTCTACAAGCTTCTATAGTATGGAGAACGAGCTGTTCCATATTCCAACTCCACAATTAACACATTAAACAGACTTGTTTTCAGACAAAGCCCTGTGGGAGCACAGTTGACATTTTCCTCAGCAATTAATAGTAAGGGCCAGTAATAACCTTTCTGAACATTCCCATCAACTTCTAAGTGTACACATTGTTTTATTGCTGGTATCTCTATTTGGCCAGCTGTTCAGCATTTGCCCCTGAGACATTCCTAAAAAATCTTGGAGAAATTTAACATCTAACCTTGTGTTCATTAAAGGAACCTCATGAGGTTCAACAAAGACAAGTGCAGAGTCCTGCATCTGGGGAGGAACAATGCCATACACCAGCACAGGCTGGGGTTGAGCTCCTGGGTAGCAGCTCTGCAGAGAGAGATCTGGGAGTGCTGGTTGATAATAAACTAAACATGAGCCAGCAACTTGCCCTCGTGGTTAAAAAGCCAATGGCAGCCTGGGGGCAGCAAGAAGAGTGTGGCCAGCAGGTCAAGGGAGGTTCTTCTCCCTCTCTACTATGCCCTGGTGAGTCCTCATCTGGAGTCCTGTGTCCAGTTCTGGTTTCCTCAGCTCAAGAGGGACAGGGAACTGCTGGAGAAAGGCCAGTGCAGGGTCACAAATATGATCAGGGGACTGAAGCATGTTCCTTATGTGAAGAGGCTGCAGTACCTGGGGCTGTTTAGTCTGGAGAAGAGGAGGCTAAGGGGGTATCTCATTAATATTTACAAATATCTAAATGGTAGATGTCCGGTGGTTGAGGCAACACTTTTTTTCTGTTGTATCCAGTGACAGGCCAAGGGGTAATGGGATGAAGCTGGAACACAAAAAGTTCCATTTAGATATAAAGAAAAAACTACTTCACTGTTGAGGTGAGGGAGCTCTGGTACAGGCTGCCCAGGTGAGGAGGCTCCTTCTCTGGAGGTTTTAAAACCTGCCTGGATGTGCTTCTGTGTGCCCTGATCTAGGTGGGATCCCTCTACCATTCTATGATTCTATGAAAGCTGTTCTTTCTTTAAACATGGAAAAGAAATTTGCTCTACCCCTAGTAAATCCATTCAGAATAGGCCTCGTTCTGATTGAAACCACATATGTATTTTTCCATAATTATTTACCACAGTTCCACTAATCAAAAAACAGCCCAAATTCTTAAAATTTATTTCCATCATTACAAATTTTTGCTAAGAACTAAACTCATTCATGTTGCTTCATCTCTTGTTACTGAAGCTTTTCCTGATATTCTCATACTGGTGGATATTTTAAATAAAACACAACGCCATATCCAAAAGCTTTTATCTTCCCCAGCTGTGTGTCTGCAGGATTTGCTGTAGTTTCGTCAGTATGGAACTACTGAAATAGAATGTGGCATAAGAATCACATCACCATTGTATTCTCAAATTAATTAACTTAATTAAAGATCATAAAAGGTCTGTGTTTCCTACGTAGAACAGTTCTTTATTCAAAAAGGACTAAGTAATGCAGACAAATCATAACATGTAATGTAAAAGATGACATCTGAGGCTGTAACAGTGCAGATGGTATGCTTAATGAAAATAACTTTAAAAAGTAAAAAGTAGCTATTTGTTCCAAACACACACACACCCCGCCTTGAAAAAATGTAAAGTAAAGAGAGAGATTAGTCTTCTGTCTTTAATCTATTACATGTTTGGAATGATTTTGATTTTTCCTTATTTTTCCTTTATATGTGGAATACTGAATAAACACAAGAAAAGTATGTGGAAGAAAAATGAGATTTTGCTTATCATTTGAAGACAGAATAATCTCAGAGAAAGGCTGTCAATTCAATGTTAACCTCTCACAAAACAGTGAGAAACGTAGACACTTGAATCTGTTAAGTATTACACAGGGGTTACAAAATTAATGTTGGTATCATAGATTTATAGGTTTATAAGTGAGAGAACTTTAAAGATTGTAAAAATAATAAATCATTGTAACAAATTCCTCAGTACGGGACCAGGTAAACTAAAATCCAGTGAGTGAAAGCTGAAATTAAACAAGTTTTTAAATGAAATAACCAGCTTTTAAAATATTTTTAGATAGAGAAAAATATTTATGGGAAACAGTTTACAAGAACCTTACATGGCCTTTCCATCACTGCTTATTTTAAATTCCAAACTCCCGTGCCTCAGAGGTAAGGATTACTTTAAACAGGACTGAATTCATTAAAAGATACGATGCATGTTATGCAGGTGATTACACTAATCTCATCTCTCCCCTCAAGCATGTCATTCTGTCCACGTGTGAAAACACACTGCTTCAAGTCTTGTAGAGGGAATGCTCAGTTCAATCAAAATACAAAACTATTACTCCACGGCACCTGGGGAATCTTGTTACTTAACCTCAAATGCATCACAAGACATTAAAAAAACCCTCAACAAAACAAAAGTCAAGGATAGGATCTGGCTTAATTTCAGTAAATTCTGTACCAATGCTTCGAAGTTCATTTTATGGAACCCAAAAAATAACCAGGTTTCCAGAGAAGCTGATTCACACACTCCAGCAATAACTAAATTCAGCTTTTATCAAACTAAATTCCAGAACCCTTGAACTCTAGCAGTGAACATTATATACAATCTACAACACTGCTTTCCATTAACATACGAAGCACATAGATGTAAGACTTCCCTCTAATTACAAATGTGCCAGCATGGGTCATATGGGCCAGTAACATTTGGAGATTTATGCTCCACAGCAACACAATTCACATGGATGGAAAACCACTGGCACTGACTGGCACAATCCACATTTCTTTAAAACTACCTGTAAATACAGAAAACTATTTGATGTGAAGAATGAACACTTTGAGGTCTGTTTGTTTTAAGCAATGTTTCTCCAGTGATTATGTGATTCCTTACAGAAGCAAGAAACAGAGAAAAGCTGAGGGAGCTGGGGTT
>WBNH01012676.1:10465-128090 GCA_013401255.1 Urocolius indicus | reverse complement strand
CTGCAGAGCCAAGTCCACATTATTGTTTTAAAAAAGGTTGTGTTGTTTTACTGACATCCAAACAACATTATGACCCTTTCCAGGTCCAGATTAAAAAAAAAAAAACCATTTTCTCTGAAATTAATTTTCAGTTACTACTTCGTAAAGAGCAAAGGGAGATTTTTTTTTAAGCCAATGTACATTTTAGCTACCTACCTGTAAAGCTTTCTTCAGCATCACCTCCCTCTCTTTTCTGAAATAAGATGCATCCTTTGGAACTGGAACAGAACTGCAGGAAAAAAAAATGTTCAACGGGATGTTACACACAAGCTGGTACAAACCAAATATTTGTCAGGCCCAACACAAGTCAGATGGTGAAGTTAACAGTAAGCAAGTTTAATGGTATCAAACCCCTATATTAAAGCTGCAGAATTTCTTTAATTAGCAGACTTTTTTTTTTTTTTTTGCAAACTATTTTCCTTTACCTCTATTTTTTGGTCAAAGACCTTAACAAGTTCATCTGGGTGGTTGTCAATCCTATGGACACATACTCTAACCTGCAATTAAGCAGTGGAGTTCCCTGACAAGCATCAGTTTAGACAACTTCCTTCCTAATAAGCCCATATTACAGATGGAGGGGCTGAAAAAACTTCTGGAGAACTATATTTTCATTCTCATGCATCAACATTGGACATCAGGAAATGGTTCTTCACCAAGAGGGCGGTCAGTCACTGCAACAGGCTCCCCAGGGAAGTGGTCACAGGGTTCAAGGAGCTTCTGGACAACACTGTTAGTTGCATGATTTAGTTTTAGGTAGTCCTGCAAGGAGCAGGGAGTTGGACGCAATTATTCTTATGAGCCCCTTCCAACTTGAGATGTTCTATGATTCTATGATCAATATACTTACAGGAAGCATACATTACTTGTTTTTAACGCAACTGGATAAAATAAAGGCATGAAAACTAAAAACATATGAAAAGTGGGCCACTAAAAGAAAGTGTTTCTAAGTCTTGTTCAAAAGCAATACATGGGAAACTTCACTGGAACACTTTTGAGCCCTAGATAGGTAGAACCAGGAGGGGTTTTGTGATCATCTACCATTTCTCCTGCTCTAAGGGAGGAAAAAGTAAATCTCTTCCCTAAAGGTGTTTGTGTTTCTGCTCTTCAAGACATCGTCATCATGGATGGTCAGCAACCTCCTAGTCTAAGTACCAGTATTTAAGTTACACTATCTTTGGAAAGCTTGAATTTTAGCTCATTATTTTATATGCCACTCATAAGTGCAAACAAAAGATTATTCCCTTTATAGCAATCTCCCATGTGTCTAAAGATGTATAATCTAGAGAAAATGGTGCGGACATGTAGTCTAGCTCATTTCTTTTTTGTTTCAACTATCCTAGTCAAGTCTTATTCATCTCTTGTTTTCCTCCACATATTCTCCAAGTGCTCTACATCTTCCTTCAAGCATAATGCAAGATCTGGGTACAATGTCATAGCTTGCATCTCACTGTTGAGGAAAGTAAGACCACCTGTTTTATATGTCACCATTCTCTTTATATATCCCAGTGTTGCCTTTGAAGCAACTTCCCTACACAAGAAGGAAATACTTGACATGCTAGGGAGATTTAAAGTTTTGTTTACAATATACAACATTAAATCAATTTTGTTTATGTTTTGATGTTCTCTTCCATTTCAAACCTAATTCTTTGCTAGGTACGCAGCAAAAAAAAAAAAAGCTACTATGCCTGGCTCCCATGTGTGTACCCAGGTCTTGAAATTGAACAGTTATAGAGATGCATGACTTTTGTACCATGACCAAAAAAACCCAAGAAGAGGTACAATTGCTACAATATCTCTCATTCATTCTACAACAATTTCTTGTTACCTATATGTCCTACTTGAAGTTCCTTGTAGTATCCTGTTGTCTTCTATTTCTGCCTTCAGCTCTGCCAGCTGTGCTGCTAGCTCTTGTTCTAGCTGCTGGACCTTCTCCGTAGAAGAGAACTGGTATACTTCATCCATGTTGCCTGCTTCAGTTTGGCAGACCAAAAGACAAAACAGCTGAGAAGCAGCTCCTTTCTCAAAAGCAAATCCTTTGTGAACTTTGGACCTGGAGAACTGTTCACATGAAAAGCCCAAATTCCCACTCCTATATAGACAACATATAATATGCAACAACTTCACTAAAGAATTGTTCATTCAGCATTTTTGTTAACAAGAAGATTTTTAATATCAGGAACAGAACTGAGTCAATGTTATTTTTTTCCCACTTTGACTGCTGGACTGAGAAAAATAGGGGAAAAACTGGTTTGGGCCAAAAATTTTCAAGAGTCCTCCTGCATACCACTAACAAATGCCATCTCCTCCCTCCTTCACCCAGTTTCTTATGGGCCCTTCACAAAGTTTAGGTAATTAAACATAAATTTGAGGTGTTGAATAAAACATTTTACAAAATAATTTAAACTTTTTGCTTTCATTTCTTTTGAAAGAAAACAGGATGACATGCAAAATCTCTTTTTTCTCACTTGAAACTATTATTTGAAGCTGACTAGAATAAAAGGAATGAAAAAGTTTACAAGAAATGTCACTTTTTTGACAAATGTACTGTCTGTAAATAATCCACTAGTACGAAATTCTCTCAGTTCTAAAGGGAAACATTTGCTTTGTGAGAATTTCTGTGCCCTCTTCCCAAGCATCTGGAATTGCTGTTATTTCTATGCACTTGTCAGGGAGGGGCATAATCAATTAGAAATTTAAAAAAAAAAAAAAAGGAAATTGTCAAAGAAGCAAGTCATTGCAGAAAGACTTGGGATTTCTTTCCTGAAAACACAGGGAAAGAAGAGGCTACTTCTTCTCTAATCAATCACAGAGCAACCATTTGTAGCATTTATTTCCCAGTGGTTTGCAGAATTTGTCTCCTCTGTGCATAGTTTCTCCTTTTTCCTTTCATGAGGGACCATTGAAAGACAACAGATGTTAGTCCAGTCACAGGTTTGACTTGATAAATGGTCAAGAGGCTGAATACAGCAGTGTAGGATGTACCTTTTGGAGGCTCTTCTTGGTTGATGGTATCCCAAGGTCTTGGGCAAATCTTCATCCCTTGCTACGGGACTGGTCTCACTGGCAATAAATCACATACTAAGCAACTATGGGAAGGAATCAGAGAGTTCAGACCCCTGGGCCTGAATTTCACAGTTGAGCGAAGAAGAAATTCAGGTAAAGATGAATACAAAGAAACACCAGGGGACAAGCTGACTAAAATCAGCAAGGAAGTGTTACCTAAAAAAATTCAGATTAAAAGATTTTACTGAGTCCAGACAAAGATCTGGGTGAAATCAGTGAGAAGCAGACATTATATTCCAATACTACAAACAGACGCCTATGTAAGAGCCTTAACTAACCTAAGACATGAAACCTGACACTAATACAAGTAAGGTAGAATAGCAACCACATGGTCATGGTTTAACCCCACAGGCAGCTAACAGCACACTCATTCCACTCCCGTCCACCAAGTGGGATGCAGGAGAGAATTGGAAAAAATGTCAAACTCATAGGTTGAGATAATTGGTTGACTGTTTAATAGGCCAAAAAAAAAAAAAAAGGGAAGGGAAAATAATGGCAGCAACAACCATAATGATAGAATTATTGGTGCAATTGCTCACCACCTCACCACTGCTGCCCAGCCAGTTCCCAAGCAGCAGACTCCAGCCAGCTTTCCCCCAAGTTTATGTACTGAGTCATAGGCTATGGAATATCCCTTTGGTCAGTTTGTGGCAGCTGTCCTGGCTCTATCTCCTCCCAGCTTCTTGGGCAGTATGAGAAGTTGAAGAGTCCTTGACCACTGCTTAGCAACAACTAAAACATCAATGTGTTATCAAATTATTCTCATCCTAAATCCAAAACATAGCACTATACTAGCTATTAGGAAGAAAATTAACACTCTCTCACCCAGCCAAAACCAAGACACAGATCTTGGCAGCATGATATGAGATGCTTTGGAAAGAAAGACTCAATTTATGTTAAAGGTAATGAAATAGACTGGTATTTTAAGGAACTGACATTTATAAATGACTAGAACCATTAAAAGGTCAACGGGAGTCTAAGTGCATTAGATTTATTTACCTTGGGGAATGAAGATAGAGATTTTTACTAGATTAGTACTAAAAAAAAAAAGAGTCTGGCATGCTCTACAAAAGCCTTCAATTAGTCACTAGATGACATTTCAGACAGTTTTGGTAAATGGTGGGAACGTTAGAGAAGTGATCATAATCTGGGTGAGAATGGAAGAACAAAACCCAGACTTCAATGTAGTGTGTTAACATCCAAAAGGGTCTAATTTAGAGAAATTAGTAAAAGTAACTAGAAAACTAAAATGCAACTAGCATTTTCAATTCTCTTCTTCAGTTTTAACAATGGAGAAGCTTGAAAATCTTTAAATCCATGTTAAAAAGCTAACTGGAACCTGCCCTCAAAATAAAAGCAGGAGGAAAAAACTTGAAAGTGAAGACAGTGGAGCTGACCAAAATGTCATCAAGAGAAGACAGAGAACCACAACAGGAAGATAAAAAAAAAAAATACACAAAAAGAAAAGGAAATTTACAAAATCAGTGGGCCACGAAGCCCAGAACTAAAGCAAGAAATACCAGCTAAATTCAAAATTGTTAATGAAAATAAAGAGAAAACAGTTCTTTGGCTTTATAAGAAGGAATCAAGAGAAAAGTAATGATGCCACTACATAGGCAGTGGGATTCAGATAAAAATAATTTAGATATGGCTGTAAAACTAACGGCAATTCCTTATCTCAGCTTTTTCAGAACACAAAAGTAAAGTTAAGATAGCAGAGTGATGCAATGGGAACCAAAATTACCATTCCTGGTTATAAACCAAAATAGTAAAGTGGGCCATAAAATAAATTCAATTTGTAGAAAGAAGTCATCTTAAAGTATCAGTAAAATAAAATCCTGCAGAAGTCAGTGTCTTTCTGACCCATACAGAATTGAGATCCTGATTTCCTTCTTTCAGATCTATGACACTTCTCCTCATGGAGAAGGTACCCACATTTAGGCCAATGCACAATGCACAAGAGGATAAAGAAGGAAATGACGTGGATAAAGGAGGAAAAATGGCTGTATGCAGGGCAATGCACAATATTCCCAGGCTGTCAGCAGCCCAGGACTTACTCAATACTTCTGATGCTTTTGAAGAGCCAACCCTGGATTCCTGGAAATCAGAAGAAAAAGCTCCACATTTCATCAGACTATATCTGGCCAAACTCTTTGTGCAGTATAAATATCTTCACTGATCACTCCAGATTCCCTTTGCAGTCACTAGAGAGAAACTAGGCCTTTGGGTAAGATTTGTCTGCCCTGTTTTAACTGTTACCTTAGGGTGACAATTCCAGAAACTTTTGCTTCTCTTCAGTGATGGAAGAGAGGTTACAGGACCCAGACTGTGAGCTCATGAAGACCTTTGGGTAAGCATCAGAGCCACAACTCAAGCTGTTGGAATCACACAGAAAGGCTCAAAACTGCCAGTACCTGCCTATCTCTGGTGCGGACCTGGGAGGTGCAGGTCTGAGAGATCAGCATGAGAAGTAGTCAAGGAAGCCTTGTGGAGACAAGACAGTCCTATTTTTGCTATAAATCATGGGATCAAGCTGAAAAACAATTTCAAAAGAGTTTCAGCAAGGCCACAGGTGCCTAGAGTGAGATAACTGTTTCATTAACTGTGAAATTAAAGTTAACATTCCTTTGACACCTCTAAAAAGAAAATGAGCTAATAGAGGTACACACTAAATATATATGACTGTGCTCCTCAGTTCTCCACCCACATCATGTCAAACCTCACCCCAGGCAGGAGACAGAGAAGTTTTGGGTATAAAAGTCCTCAGGGAGAGTGCAATAGGGCTTTTTGCTCTTAGAGCTTTTTTGCTTTTTAGTTTTTGCTGTTTGCCTTTGTGCTTTTTGCCCTTTTGGCTGCTTTGGCCTTTTAGGCCTTTTGACTGTTTTAAGCACTTTGACTCCACTTCTTCTCAAGCTTAGAGAAAGATGCAGCAGGGGAAAAGAGACTAAAGACCAAGACAAGGCAGTCGAAAGGCTGCACTTCTCTTACATCAAGCCAGAGATGCCTTCTTGGTAAGAATTGTGCTGCTTTTTTGTTCTGTGGCAAAGAATCCCCAGAATAAGTATTGCTGGCTTTTTTATCACATATATTAGCACTTTTGCAGTAAGGGTATTGATCAATGGCAATCTGGAATCTGTTGTATCTTAACTTCTGTCACCCTAGTAACTTCTGATAAATCAGATTCTAATTCTTGACTTTGCAAAACTGTTTTCAGTGAAAGTCCCCAGCAGGGACTCTGACAGGCAAGTCAAACTCTCACTCTTCACACGACACAAGTGACTTGTGGAAGCTTCTAACAAGCCTCAAAGGGGGATAAGGCAGAAGCAGCCTTGCCCACTTCAGTTCAGGCAAGCCAAGGAAAACAGAAAATGCTTCATCATGAATAAGACCATATGTTTTATTATCCCCACTTCCTTGTTTGTTTTTTTTTTCCCCCTGCTATAAAAATCACCATGTGTTTGTACAGTATTCTTATTCTGGGAATGTCTTGCAGTCCACGTAAACATCTGCACTTAGTTACATTCGCCGGTATCCAAATCCCACCACCCTGACTGTTTTGCTGGGAGTGTTTTTGCCAGCTTCTATTCCCAGAACACACTGGATTTATAGCTATGTCCAAGCTCCAGCTTTGCTGGTTAGAAGACTGTTAGCACACATGCTGTAACTGAATGCCTTTTGTACCAGGACAAACTCTTTCCTGCATTAATTTGTGCTAGCGTATTTCATTAGCATCAGGAAAGTGAACTATTGTTGCATAAAATCTGCTGAGCTATATTTTTAATTGTCCTGTTTGACCTATATATTTTGTTACTTAAAATCTAGTCATAAAATACAACCACAGATTCAAATACTGATAAAACCTGTTGTAGTAATTTTGCATAACTCAGCACAGAAGAACCTGGATTTGGAGTAAATAAACAATTAGTCGCTTTTGGGAGGATTGTGTGTTTTTGTCTGCTGCTCTGTCTATTTAGATTCAAAACATACAGTTTTGTCTGAGAAGATGAACAAAATCATGCAGGACATAAATCAAAACAACAATCCGTAAAAAAGCAGAGCAAGCACTTATTAAGCCAAAACATCTTGTTCTTGTGAAGAAGCCTGTTCTGACCACTATGCTTTCTTGAAATGTACATTTAAGGACTTCCAGTCCAGAACTTTTTGGAGCATAAGACATGAAGCATTCAGATTCCAGCAAAACTCACAGCAATCTGCCTGCCTAATTCTCGTGGAGCCTCGCCTCACCAACACTTATGCACAAACTTAACTTCACCACTGTGATTTCTGCAGAGTTATTTACTGCTGTATATTTCTTTGAAGACTTATTTTATGTGATTGACAATTGCTTCAAACTGTGAACATGCTAATAAGTAAATATATAAGATGATTTTCTACTCTGCATTCCCCCCCGCCCTCCCCAAGATACAATCTAAACCCAAATCTTCTGCATTTCTTAAAGCAAGAAAAGTTGTTTAGGATACTCTTCCTTTGTATCCAGTTTGACTCTCTCAGCCCATGCTGAAGCACATCTGTTTTCCTTTAGTGTGTGAAAACACATGCACTAGAAAAATAAAGGCTCCAGAAAGAAAAAAAGCAGGACAAAAGAATTATTAAAATACAATGAAATCTTACAAGTTGAAATACAAGTGATGCACCCCTGTCAACTAGTGTAAGCTTGCATATAATTCATTCCTGTTTCCCCCCTCTTAAATCCCAGCTCCTGGCTTTGAGTAGGACAGCTTTTTCGGCTGCCTGTATCTCTCCAAAGCCGGCAGAGATTGTAATGCTCAGCTGCTGACAGGACCAAGTTCAGCCATTTCCCTTAGCCTCCAGCCACTCACTCACAGAAAGGCAAACAGAGCAGTTTTACTCAGGGGCTGAAGAGTCCCTGTCAGCACAAACATTTTGAAAACTGACTATTCAATGCTTCCATCATTTAAGTACTGCCCCATCCAGTACCTGGTTGGCCAACCCAAAGCTGCTATCCTTCACTGCAGCCCTTGTCCAAGAGTGGAGCCAGAGAACTTCTCCTACTCCAGCTCCAAAATGGCTCGCTCTCCCTGGGTTTCTATGGTCAACAAAAATACCAAGTCAAGGCACAAAGGGAGGAGGTGACTGACATGCTTGCTAGCTGCCTGGACGAGGCCAGCTGTCCCTATAGCAACCCCAAGCTCTAAGACCTGCAATGGCCTCTCAGACCTAGACACATGTTTAGAGTGCTTCCTGTTCTCACTCCTGACACTGCCACCTTGCACAGTCATTCCACCTGGTTTTCTGCATTTGGGGCAAATTGCAGGCAATTTTTCTCCCTCAATCCAATGCCTGATGGTTTTTGTCCAGGGCTGGACTTCTGGATGAAATACAATGCTTTATTGATCCTTAGGGCTTGATAGAGCTTTCTCTCTCACACATTGGTACAGAGCTTCAGAGGTTATTTGGCTGCACCTAGGAATAGCAAAAGCTTATCTCATGGCAGCAGAATATCTACAATCTGAAAACATTAACAGCAGAAACGCTTACTTTTCCTTTGTCTCCAGTATCAGTGATTCCAGTGTCCAGAAATGCATAAACCTACCTCAGAAATGCTATCTATACCAGGCATAGCATACAACGTGCTTTTCTGAGGCAAAGATAATCCATAAGTTTAAAAAAAAAAAAAAAAAAAAGTCTATTCAATGTAATAGAGTGAAGGAAACCGACCCCTGAATACAAGCTGATCTTCCACGCTGCTGATAAAAATGTTTAGGGCATGTAAACTTCCCATCCTTAAAAGCTCTCACACACTAACAATTCCTGTCCAAGATTCTAACAGTCTATTCTAAATTTAAATTAACCATAGCTTTGGTTTCATTTTTTTTTTAATCTAATGTTTCGTCTTGGAAGGGTATCAGAGCAAAACTTACTGATCCACAGACCAAACTTCCCATTAGGATGACACATCATTACCAGCCTTTATTCAAAACCCTTAAGAACAGAGCATGTCTCCATTTTTTCTTACCTACACAGGCGCTTAAGAAAACCACTACATTCTTCTTATACTAGAGTTTTGCATCAGAACTTCACTGATACATCCAGAGGAAGCTATTTTTTACTGACATAGGCAAACACCCAGGAATCATAGAATGGTAGGGTTGGAAGGGACTTTTAGATCTCATCTAGTTTAACCCCCTTGTAGAAGCAGGTTTACCTAGGTCAGCTTGCACAGGAATGTGTCCAGGCGGGACTTGAAGATCTCCAAGGAAGGAGCCTCCACACCCTCCCTGGGCAGCTTGTGACAGGGCTCCCTCACCCTCACAGTAAACCAGTTTTTCCTTATGTTTATATGGAACTTTTTGTGTTCCAGCTTCATCCCATTACCCCTTAAAATTGATCCCAGTCAGTAAATTCAAGACAAGAATTTATTGCAACTAAATAACTACTGCTGATTTGAAGTCACTGTTATATCTTTTACTATGCATACAGAATGGGAGATAGAAAAGAGTAGACTCACCATTAGCATAAGGAACCATCTTGCATTTGTATGAGTACAGAAAACTGTAGCACATATAAAAACTGTACAGCTCTGGTAGAAGAGATCACATATTCCCCTACATCTACTGGTACGAAATTCAAGGTCTCCTCTATGACAACTCTATTATTGTATACAGTGGTAGAAGCAGGTTCTGTTGACGAGAAGGCCAACACCCCTGCTTTCTATAGTGGCTCCTTCCATGCTCTCAGCAAGAACACTCTCATGTTGTGGTTTAGCCAAGTCATGGGTTGTGCTTCCAGTTTCTAGCTGTCCCTAATCCTAATGCAAGTCAATACGGCTTGTAGGTTAAGAATATTATTAATTTGAATGTACAAAAATAAGAGACAATGCCTTTTCTTCTGCCTTGGTTGCCATGATCTGAATCTTCAGTTATTAGATAAAAGGAAAACCACTGTTTTTATTTGAACAGAAAGAAGCACTAGCCCATGTCATTCTGGAAAAGCAAGCTCTAAGTACCTCCTAAGCAGCAGGGGGAACAGGACACCAAGGATTGCACACTATTTTAAGTGTAAAAAAGAGATAAAATTTTATTTGATAAGTTAACATGTAAGCATTTAATTAATCCATTAAACCACTTCATTACAGATCAGTGCAGTTGAATTACAGCTATTCTACATGAAAGTTAACTCTAAGGTGAACAAAACCTACTAGTGAGTAGGCAGTTTAGAATTTATATCTGTATCTACACTATGATGATTTTTAAAAGATGTTTTGTGACATTAAAAATTTACCATCAGACAACTTCAAAAACTTCTAACACAACAAACTTCAGAACTATTGTTCCCACATGATATCATCTTTTTTCAAAGTTGACTGAAGTTTCTGCACATTTTTTAGCAGCTGAAGAGAGCTTCTGCTTTTTTTCCCAGGACAAGATTTAGACGTACTTTCCCTTAGAGTGTCTGCCATCTCCTTTGCTTCCCTTTGGTCACCACACTTTAGTTTGACATGAGCTGTCCCATGCTTCCATTTCTGAGTTTTCCTCTTTAAGTTCTGCATCTAGGAAGAAAGATTACTAATTAGAATGTTACATACTCGGAAGACCTACAGCTCTAGAGCTTCTTGGACTTCTACCAACTCCAAACTAAAGATGTCCAAGGGACATTAAAACAAGTTGAAACCTACTAATCTTGCATACAGTTGTCTTGCTGTAACAGAAAACTGCTCACACAGAAAATATTACAGAAAACCAACCCCACCCACACTCAATAGGCTGATGAACCCCATCACTCCCTAAGGTAAAATCAGTTGCTTGAGAGAGATGGAATAGCATCTGTTACTAATTTATACTTAAAACAGTTTTTTTTTTAATTTTAGATTGTCCTACCCTTACTAAAAAAACAACCCAACAAACCTATAAAATATATACTGTTTATTATCAGTTACTGCATATAAACAATTTAATTTGAAGCCTCACAACAAAATTGGAAAACAGAACAAACGGGGTTGACTGCTAAAAAGAATGGGGGTTTAACATGTCAAATAATAAGTCTTGACATGCGCTTGGCATAGAAAGGTCATTGCCAAAGATAAAATTAGGCTGGAAGCATTCTATATGCCAATTTCGGCTTTAAATTCATTTCTAAGAATAATTAACTTCAACGGCATTCTAGAACACATTATTAACTGTGAAATAACAGAGATAACTACAGCATTTTTAGTGTGACAGGTTCTAAAAGCAGAACCATGCATCAGAAACAGTAAGATTGGTCTGTACAAAATACAAACAGAAATGTCTGTGTACAAAAGCATCAGAGAAAAAACAGTACAGGCCAAGGGTTACAGGAGTGGCCTGTATTGATAACCAGGGCAAGACGGACAGTAATCAAATAAACATGAAGAACATGCTGTTTATATCATGACCCTAAGGCGTGCACTCGGGTAAGGCTGTACCCGAGCACAGATGACTTGTCAGCAGATCTGCACCCTGATAATAGGCAAGGATGACAAGGTTGCAACACATTGTATGTGTTATTCTTCTTTTCATCATCCCAAAATGAAATCACACTGTATCTATACAGATACACAAAGAGGAGAAACAAAGGTGCAGTTGTTGAATGTTGTCTAAGGTTCCTGGAGGATTAAGTCAGCAAGATTCTGAGGCAAGGAATAACACTGTAATTGCATTTCCTCAAGAATAAAAGAGATCAAAAAACCAGTTGACATTGCCAAGAGAGGCAGTGAGGACTCAAGAGACAACATATTACGTCCACGTTGCTAATGTGCAATTCCTGACAATTTTACTTTGGCAGAAGCACCTTTGTGCTTACAATTTCATGAACTAGAAAAGGTTTGAGTGAGCCTAATCTGTCAAAAAATTCCTCAAACTGGTCAAATTTAAATTAATTATCACCTTCCCCTTTCATAAGGTCTTACACTGAGTTTTGTTTTGTTTCCTGTATAAGTGAAGTTCTTAGGTCGGTCAATTTATCCTGAAACATAAGATGGAAGAGCAGAAAACTATCAGACAGCACTATCTTTTATCATATGTTCCCAACCTCATTGCTACCTAAGAGTTAGGTTTCTAATCTATACAAGAGCGATTTTTATTTGGGCATGCATGAAAAGCTGTTATCTATGGCTCTAAAACAAATCCTGACAATGTGTACAGGTTAGGGGTTAACCAAAACGGAAAGGCTTGTCTGGCTTTGGAGAAGCTGTGGTCAATAGACTATTTAGTTAACAAAAAGCTTCAACATTTCAGTAATACAAAAGACATTTAATCCAGCCTGTACAATTACAGCCTCCATTTTCTAATTCCCCAGAGGCGGATGAAATAAAGGAATGAAATCTCCACAGTTTGTCTTAACACCGTAAGCTGAAGTCACAGACTGAGCAACTTAGCTCTGATTGCAGAACTGCCAGAGAGCAGGAAGTGTTTGCACCAGCATAGATGCCTAGCTGCCAGTTTTAAACACTTTTTGGTTTTTTAAGCAAAAGGAGGAATTGGAGGTACAAGAACACTGAGCTTGCAGCCTAACTATAACCACCCATACTGGAACATCCCCCTGGCTTAAGTATTCCAGTGACATTCTAGTTAATGACAACAGGAGGCAGAGTTGAGGCAGCCTTCAACTAGACTCTTTCTAGCTGGAGAGTTTACGTCTTATTCTTACAGTAGCCTGATGCTTTTTCAGCATGGATATTTGTTCTCCTTTAATCTCCATTTGCTTCACAAGGCAATTCAGTTCCCGTTCTAGGTCTTCACGAACTTTGTAGTCCTGAGTCTCTTGGATCTGCTTCAGAAGGTCTTGATGCTCACTATTGAAGACAAGAATGGCACACAAGTATTCACGATATAGGCTCTATGATTTCTTCCAATACTTCCAGTGTACTGCAGGAGTCACTAGCTGTTTTGCCAAGAGTACGGCAATTTAGCATTATTTACTCCCTCGTACAATACACATTAATCTGGAATATATTCACACTAGAATATCACTAGAATCACAGTGGGGCAGATTTTCTCATTCCAAATTTGTAGCTGATAAGCATCTTTTTCCTCCACTTGCCAGAGCTGAAACAACTACATGCTCACCAGTGTGTAAAATGAGAATTCAGAAAGTGAACAGCGACTATACAGCATCATATTTTAACTTCTTGCCTAACTCAGTGCAGACTTTGAAAGTTCAGTGCAATTAGTGACAGATTATTCAAACTGAAATATTCTACTCAAAGATTTGCAGCAAAGTGTGCTACTTAATTAAAAAATACATAGATGTATTTGTTACCTAGATATCTGAGCTAGTAAAAACCAGAGACCCTCTCTACGATAAATAATCTCTTTAGAACGGTCACAGCTTCTTTTCTGACTTCTGAGTATCTGCTGCTTCTTGACAGTTTAATTGAAGCAACTGGTTGTTTACACACACACACACACACACAAAAGAGCCTGTCTTTGAACTGCTGTAAGCCAAACACTGCTTTTTGAAAAATAGACTCATTGCCAGTTTAAATCAAGGATTTCAATCAGTGTCAACATCCTAACTGGTTTAACTAACACATCCTCCTCTGTTCAAACCACAGCTGTCATGTCAACATGTCTACTATGACCAGCTTCGTAGCTTTGTCCTGCAGGTCTACAAGCTTGCATTAATAGGAAGATGCCTAAAAACACAGCAAGTTGTAATCCACATTTACTTACACAGCTAGAAAGATACATACACTCTCATCTAATGCCTTAGTTTCTTCCACACTCTGCTCATTTTTTGGCTGGGACTATCCCTCTTTCACAGCCCCCTCACAGGACTGGCAAGCTCTGTTACCAACAAGGAAAGGGTGTGAACACCAGACTGTCTCAGCACAAAGATCCATCAGGTACACACATACAAAGAGAAGACAGAAAGAGTAAGCACAAAGGAATTGGCTAGATGTTGTGAAAAGTCTATTCCTCCCACAGTTGTACTAACCTATTCTACCACCCAGACTGATTGCATGCTGCAGGCCTACTCAACGTTAGCACCAGCTTTGCAGCCTTCTTGACCTACTCTGTAGAGAGCATTCTTGACCTACTCTGTAGATCTCACAATATGTTTCAAATTTCTAAAAAGCACAGGCATGAAAGATTTTTCACTTGCCACAGCTGTTACTTCAGTAGTAGCTCAGTTAAGTACATTATGTGGAAGCAGAAAAACCCAGCTGAAGAGTATGTTGCTTGCTCGCAAGATCAGTTAAACAGCAAGACAGAAAGAATTTTTTGAAAGAGAAAAATCCTACCACTCAGGCCTGCTCAGGGCATTCTGTCAACAAGTAGTCCTACACTTAAAACAGGCTAGGTTCGACTACAGCACACCTGTAACTTCACAGAGCTAACGCTGAAGCCACTTTTACTCAAAACACCAGGGATGAATACTCACAAGCTCATTTGGCCCAGTTCATCTTGTATGGCTGAAAGGAGGCATGAAAGATGTCTGCTGGCACTAGGTGATGTGGAACAAGGTGATATGGATTTTGAAAGTGCACTGCATCTTGAAGTCCCAGATGCAGCTCCTCCTTGTCTTTGTGATGAGATACGGGGATTGCGGTGCTTCATAATATGCAACACACTTTGTACATTTGCACTAACGGAATGGCTGGAGCTGACAGACTTAAAGAGAATTATTAAGTGGTTTACTGAAGAGATTAACAATTACAGTAGAGAAAAATATTCAAACTGTAGCTCTTGCTTTAGCAAGAACATTTGGTTTCACTCACCTTCCCGGCCACAAAAGGTAGTTCACCAGCCTTTACATGTAATTGTGAAAGGTGCGTTTTCTTTGTTGTAGGATTTCTCTGCCATAAGACAGACACAAACAGACAAGAAGTTCCAAAGTGTTGATCTAACAGCACAGTGTTAAACTATTTTCTTTAATAAGTAAAATTCAAATAAACAAGCAGGGAAATGTATCACCTCAGTTTCCCTCTGATTTAAGGAAATTGATTTTCCTCCTGTGTGTGAAGGAGTAGCATTTTTCCAACAGCTAAGAAAAGTAAATTTTATTCCAGATGCATTTAGCAGATAGGTTGACAATGAGGTTGACATTAAAGAAACTGAACATGGCTTACTTAAGTTTGGAAAACCACAGTTGCAAAATTTTGACTGACCTGTAGCATGTTGCAAAATGAATTCTCTCGATTCAGCAATTCCCCAAAAACACACCATCTTAAGAAGCCTAGTTAAAATTGCTTTGGAAGCTGATTTTGCCAGATAAATTGAAAGGCAGCTAAGACAGGACATAGGGGGTGGCAGTAAGGCTGTGAACAGAGGTTATGTCATGCTGGTAAAGTTTTCCAGTGAGGTGCTACCAGCCCTAGCCCAGTTTATATTACCAAAGGGAAGAAAAAAGAAAGAAGAGGTATTCAGCACTGTTCTTCACTTTGGAAATGGAGTTAAGTGCAGCAGACAAATCAAATGCCTCTTACATCACCCTTTTCACAAATTCCTATCTCTGTGTGAGCCAGATGCTATCAGCAACAGTATGCTAATAACAACTTTCAGGCTACCTTCTTAGGTTTTTTCTTCACACTTTCCTTTTTAGGTTCATTTTGAGGTGTTACTGAAGACATCAAAATTTTGTTTATCTCAAATCCTGTTTGAAGCTGTAGGGATAAGCAAAAAAAGAAAACAGTCATTTAATGTACTATTAGAAGTATGAAATCACATGGTCTAATTAATTCCCTCTTTCATGCATGGATGAGAACCAATTAAGGGCACTATTAACTGTCCTGTCCAGGAGGCATAAGCCACACTTAAAAACTTAACAGATCACTAGGATGACAAGGTGTAGGGCAGATCTTGCAGCTCTGTCTTAAAAGCCCTTGTTTTCACATTCAGCTACAGCAGTTGTGTTTTTCCACTGTGACAACCAGCAACCGAGACAAGCCAGTCCTGCTGCATGCTGGGGATCTGATCATAAAATCCAAATAATATGAACATTTGGATTTTACAATCTGGAGGCAGAGAAAACTGAACTTGTCTGTGTAACATTGAGGTCAAACCTGCTGGGCAATCCTTAGATTGCTCTGTAGTTCAAAGTTGATACAAAGGCTCACAATAAACAGGATAATAGCCGTTCCCAATTAAACATAGGACAAGGACTTTGTTTTGGCATGTGCAACAGTTCTGGCTAAACAATGCTGTAGGTCCATCACAAAAGTGAGATTATTCTGGCTTTTCTGTGACCCATCTTACACCCCGTGTTTCCCTATCCAGATGGAACAAACCTGAATCAATCCTGCAGTGAACTAAGATGGTACTAATACTAGTTTAGGGTGCAGTTTACTACCCTTAAGTCCCTTCTTGAGCAAATGTTTACAATCCACTAAGGACAGACTATCTGCTCTGAGAAACTAATTCTTACTATGTTTCTCAGAAGATAAAATCTCCACACTAGGCCTTCTGCTCTGCAACAGCAAGCAGCTTAAGCAAGAAACCCCTAAAACTCCAAGTTTTCAACTGTGTCATTCTGCTGGATTCTGAAAGTGTTCAGTTAACATTCAGATTTTAGCCCAGGCATTTCAAGCTTCCTGGGCTGATGAAAGCCCGTCATCCTTGGATGAGGTATAAAAACTGACAGCAATGATGAATTAATTTAAGCTGTCAGCTTTGTTTATGGCTAAGTTCTTTCAATATTATTCATCTCTGCATCTTCCCATCTGGCCCAAGGGAATGCCACCACAACTGCTGTGTTTCAAAATGGCTCCTACTCCTCAGTGAAATTAAGTTTGGAATACCTGGAGCTAGTTTGCCTCTATAGCAAAATGTTTGTTTGCTTCTGTAGTTTGGGTAATACTCTTCTCTCACATGGATGGTGGCCCAAAAAATTTGCTATGGTGTCATAGAATAATGAATTATTCAAGCTCTCCCTTCATGAACAACATAATGGCATCACTGACTAAAGACTTTTTCAAGTATAGTCCAGCATATTAGATTTCAGCAGATCTTAACAAAAAGAGGAAACCAAACAGGAAACCAACCTTACTTAGGATAGGGGTATAAGGTTTCTTATAGGACTACTTCCTAGTTTCTGTTAAGGATATCTGATATAGTTGGCAGATTCTCTAGAAATTCATTCTCTACCTAGATCACTTATAGCAGCTGATGGACTATACTATTAACACAAAAACCAAGTAGAATCTTCCTTGGCTGAGATACACAACACACCTGGCAAACTTTCTACTATGTAGTTTATAACTGGTGTAAGTAGTATACCAAGAGCTCTTCCTGGGTAAACTTGTGGAGTTTAAATGTAATAAAAAAGGGTATTTTTGACAGAGATTAGCTGCCTTCAGTAATAACAAAATAAGATAAAACCTTTTGAGTCTACCTGAGCAGTTTTGTCTTCTACTAGCTTACGCTGATGCTCTTCCTTACGAAGCTTTTCTTCTAACTGTTTGATTTTGTCCTGAATTTGAAGGCAAGAATGATTAGTCATGCTTCAGTTTGACATGCTGAATCAGTAGTCTGAAGTAGCTTTATACCAGAAGCTACTGGTATTAAACAGGACTGCAGGAATTTTTAAAGCCCAGACTGAAACAAAACCATCATGCAAACGAAGCCATGGTGGCATTCAGTCAGGTATGCTTTATGATCTTGGCTTATCAGATGAAGCTTTTGCAAAACTTAGTACTATTAACAGTATGCCATACAAATTATATCAAATGAATGACCTTCAGACAGTCATTGTGTGCATGCTTACTTCTGCAATTTTCTGAGTAGCAGTAAGTTTAAGACATTCTTTTTCTAGCAGTTCAAGCTTTTCAAGTTTTGCATGCAGTTCTAACCAGTTCTGATGTTCCTTTTTCTGAAGCTGGGCCTGGAAAAAAGTAAGCAAGAATGCAGTTGGCAGCTGACTGAAATTGTTTCAGACAGCAAAAAACCAAACACACTACAGGCAAAGGTGTTTGACTAGTTTAAATTCCATATTTTTTAAATTGCAAAGTGATGAAAAATACCAGGCAGACAGAGAGTACTTAAGTTTCCAGCAGTCTTTTTGTCTACCAAATGTGCAAGTATTAGCACGGTTTTGCTCATTAAGAGTTGCACCTAGGGAGTCTATTCACATAATTCATTGAATGGCTGTCACCAGTCAGATAGACAGTAAATTGCTTCTGTTTGCTACCACCCTGAGAAAAGCTGAGGAAGAATGAGGACCATTAAAAAAATTAATCTTACACATTTCTATACTTTTTAACTATGTCACCATTTTATTAGTATGCTAAAAGGCTTCACCTGTTGCTCTAAAACCATTTTCTTTTCCAGTTCTGCACTGGAAACCATTTTCCTCATGTAATCCAGCTGTTTCTCCAGCAGGGAGCAGCGAGATTGTGCTGCGTTTAACTGCACACTTACATCTATACAGAGAAACAAAGATATTAGGTTCACCAAAGGGAGCTACATATTTAGCAAGTCTGTCACCTCACTGAGGAATTCTCTATCTTGAAAACATGTAAGAAAGTTTTGTTAGTCTCAACAAGTCATTTGGTTAAAATATATTTTATATAGAAGCTATGAGAATCAAGATGTTTTTCCAGAGCTAGCCCTTAAAGTGAATTCCAAAGATGTGAGCACTGCAGTTACTTTGATTTATATCAGCAGATATCTAAATGGAATCTGGTTTCTTCCCTTCTCGTTACTTTTCTCAAGTTAGCATTATTATACACGGAAGCAGCTGCTTGCTTATTGTAGGAGATAAACATACCACCTGATGTCTGCCTATTCTTTCAAATAGCTTTATGGATTATGCAATATTTGGTTAATATATGTGAAAACAAGATATCAACTTGATTCACAATTATCAGGCTCCAGCCTCTCCCCAGTTCTGCAACAAAAAAAAAAAAAAAAGAAAGGGGGGTGCATTAATTAGCACTTTGTAAAAATAAACAAACACTCCCTGGATTATGCAGTCTTGGAGTTGCTGTGGCTACACCTTATCACTCAAGAGAAATACCTTTCCTCTGTTGCATCAGTTCTTGATGTGTTCTGTCCATTTCGTAGGATTCATGCTCTAAGGCCTTCTTATACTGAGCAGCTGCTACGGAGAGGCTGCACAGATTATCTTCAGCCCGGGACTTCTCCAACTCTAGACAGCGGATCTTTTCTTGAAGAGTTTTCAGGGCTGCCAGCACAGCTAGCAAACAATGCAACAGTTACAAATTCAGTATCAGTTCCCATTATTAGTAATAACAATATTAGTAATTACTATTTTAGTATTACAAAATACTTTAAACACCAAAATACTACCTAAATTTTCTATCACTAAAATGAATTCTATTCTCCAGTAGTACACTAACACATGCAGAACACATCTGGGAGAAAATAGACAAATTTACTGTGTAACTGAGGTATAATGTGTAGGTTCTATAAGCAAAATTATTTTCACTCCAAATAATAGCATGCACAATGAAATCATGGCACACCGAGTATAACAAACTCTGGGACTTCTGTTTACACAGAAGCAGAGAAACAGATATCCAAAAGCTAGTTCACAAATTTTGGTATAACACAGCTGGTGTGGAAAGATTTAAAAAAAAAAATAGATTCAGGCCAGGGGAGGACATCAGATACAAAGGGACATTTATTGTTTCAAAAGGCAATGATTCAATGTCCAGTTTCTTGTAGCTGGTGATTCCCTAAACCACAGAAACAAGTCTGCAAGATTTACTTTGAGCCTGAAATCAGTATGTGTCGAAATTTTGTCAAAAATAAAAGTTGCAATTTCAGGTACAAGGAAAATTTTACTAGCTTTTCAAAACATGTACACACCTGTTTAGGACACGTTCTCTAACAAGTCCAGTTTATTTTCTGACATTTTATAAGCCTTGATAGACTCCCTAAACCAATTCCCTCAGTAAAGGAACACCCAGCAAATATTGCTATCTCCATACAGCTCTCATCAGCTCATCTTAGCTCCACTAGAATAAAATTTAAAACAAAACCCAACCAACAAAAAGAATAAAAATGCAGATACCAGAGAGAAGAAAGATGATATGGAACAGCTTCTTCTGTCTTTCTATTGGCATGTCAAACTTTTCCTTACTTAAACACTTTGCTGCATGACATTAAACTGAACATTTTAATGCAAGAAGCCCAAATTCTGTATGGCAAAATATTACTGCAGAAGTGTCAGGTTCCTCAAGTGAAGAACAGTAATCACATGCACACTCGTAGGCTATGTGCAACACTGCAAAGTTTTCCATCATAGTAAAGCCAAGTATGGGTATGTGATTAACTGTCCTCTCCTGAGGTGCTAAGCCACTGAACATTTGCCCTGTGAGCTCCAGAGAGTAATCACACCTTAAGGCACATGACAACCACAGTGGACCCATATTTCATACAGACTGACTTTCATGCTGTTAACTTTCCCGAGAGTCTGCGTTATTCAAAAGTTATCCCACAGAATCATACCACACACAACTTCACCACTTAGAATCAATTTTAAGCTAGAGGGAGTCAAATAGGGATACACAAAGCCAAATTCAAGTCAGTGTACCATACTAATGATCTTTTATTGCAGTATTTAAAGTCATGAACTTCTTCTGCTGAGTTTGAAGCATTCTCCTTTGCTTTTGGAGGAAGTCTGATGATTTTAAGTTAAACAATTTTCAAAGCCAAAGTTTATAAGGATGTTCGAAGACTTGCAGCAGTTTCCATTCCAGACATATGACTTCAGGGAGACTACTCCCTCAGGACACACACACATCCTGTCTCAATGTCAGTCTGATAATCATAGCAAGTCATTGAACTGTGTAAAAAAGAATGGGGAGTTTTCTCAGGAGATTTCACATGGAACAATTAAAAAGATCACTTCTAGGACATATGTTGGCTTTACCTTGGTTATTTGGGATAGAATGCCTGTCACCATCAATAGCTGATAACTTCTTTGATCCTATATCAGCAAAGGCTGCAGGAGGCATCTCATCTGGTGGCTGAAGAAAGCTCCCTATGAAACTGTTCTTCGATACAGAATCCATAGCCTGTACAAAAAATGCTGTTTAATGGTATTAGCTCCTCAATGGACTATGTCACAGCTTTCCAAGTATGTCACTGGGCTGTCTCTGGCTCCGTTTATATCGAACCAGATCATGTGCATCAAAATAGTAATTAAAAAAATCCCATACCATCCCCCTATATTTACCCCGTATTTTAATGCCATCAAATCTCAATGCTTTCATAACACTAAACATAGCTCTCTTCAAACACACAAATCTGTCTAAGATTTTTCTTGGTTCTTTCTAATACCTTATGCTGAATTTCTGTCCTTTTAAAAGCCAAGGAATAATGTCATTTTCTACTACCTGTTTTACAGACTTCACTGGCTGTGTCTCAGTGCTCCCGGCAGAACATGTATTCCAAGTTTTACAGCCTGTTTTCATTTGCAGTCTCCTTAATCCTCTACTGCCTATCTTTTTACATATGGCTTTATTACATAATAAAGACATACTTCTCCACACTTAGTGTTGAGATAACAGGATATTTAACATGCAATATCCTCAGCACTCTCCCCATTATTAAGCTTATGTATTAAATCCTGTTTTTCCAGCTCCCTTTCTGCCCCACCCTTTCACATTCTTCATTTTATCAGAAGTACATTTGAAGAAAGTTTACACCCTGTCAAAGAGTGATTGTCCTTAATAACGGACAGTGAAACTAGCAGAAAGCACTGTAGTCTAATACAGCCTCTAGAAAAATAAAATAAGTTTTAAATCATGCTGCGACTAGCTATCAAAAGAGTACCAAGCATTCTACCTGTTAATGTGTAAGAAATGAAGAGCTTAAACAGCTTCAGCTGACAGAAAACCAGCTTATATGAAAGCTCAACGATATAACAATTATGGTATCACTAGTGTTTAAAATACAAGGCAGGCAACTGGAATAGGCTTCCTGGTTGGGCAAGGCTATTTACAGACGCTAGCTCCCAAGAAGGTCACCCAAAGGAGGTACCTAGTAACAGGAGGAAGAAACCCAAACTAAGATTGGAAATGGCTGCTGAAGCACCCCCCAGGAAGAGCCACTCATACCGGGTGGGCAGCGAAGAAAGTTTCCAGGAAGAGCTCTTCCAAGACTGTTTCATAGGATGTCAAATAAAAATTTTAAAAATATTAAAAAAAAATTAAAAATCAGCCTCCATCTACAGCTCCTCTTCAACACATGCACTAAACCAAAGGTACCCAAAGAAATCCTTCCTTCCTCTTCCAAGCTGTCATCACGAAGCCACTGACATGAGCACTGATTTGCCAGCCATTGCTTGATTTTGGGCGTCCCAGACACCACTGTTTTTGTGTGCTAACACCCCTGGAGCAGATCTCACAGTTCAGAGTGCCCCCTTGGCACCACCATCACCCCCAGCACTGACACAGCCCCCAAGACGTGCAAGAAGAAGGCTGCCCTTGCACCACAGGTCCTTTTCCACAGTTTCCCATGGGGCCCTGACACTATCCTGCCCAAGCCCAGGCCACAAGCTCTTGACATCAGGTCAGCAGCTGCAGGCAGCCAGGCATGCTGCTGTCTCCAGGGAGAGATCCCAGCCTGTGATCCTGTCACACAAGCCACTTACGGGCCTCCACAGCTCCCTCCTGGAGGATCAGGAAACACCTGAGCCACTCTAACAGCTGGGTAGGCCTGACATACCTGCTGGCCATTTCCAACACCACAAAGGGCAACGGCAGTGGAAGGCGTGAAGCTGCAGAAGTCTGAATGCATCGATGAGAGAGTTCTGTGGCCACAGGCAGAGTCACTACCTATACAGGAGATGGGCCTAGCATGGCACAGTGCACCAGCATGGTATTCCACAAAATATGAAGTAAGACCTCCTGTTTTTCCCGTTGCTTCCCAAGCTCTACACGTTGGTGATAAAAAAGACTGACAAAGTCCATAAAAATACATATTATGTGCATGCAACAAGCGTCTTACTGCTGCTGTGAACAGGGGAAGTCAGCTTTGGAAAGTCCAGGAAGAAGGTGGGTTTTGCTCACAGCATCTAATCTTTTGGCAGTCAGCTAAAGCAGAGACTCACTTTTCCAGTGTCCTCTGGTGCAACATAGCTCCCTTGCATGCCTGCAGCTACTATGCATCAATTAGCTTCCTTATTATTGTCACATAAACAAGTTCTGCTGTATCCAAGGAGATGGGTCTGGGGACAGTTGCAAGGAGGGTGGTGATCCAAAGTAAACAATCAATACAAGAGGGAAGGAATAAAGCACCAAAAAACTTGTGCCGAACCACAATTTTGCCAGTAGGGCAAAGGGTAATATGCACCCCAAGGCTGGAAGGGTCATGTCCCCAAGCTACTCCTCAAGGCTTAGCAAGGGGTATGAAGGAACACACTACCGTGCTGTGGACATAGTTATGGATGCCTTGCTTTTGCCACAGCTTCCTCAGACACAGAGGCTATGTGAAATAGGCTGAGGGAACAGTTGCTATAGCACCTGAAGGCTTTGCCAACATAATTACTCCAGTTGAGGTGCTCTGATATAGAGTCCTTTAATATCTTAGCAGGCAAAAATAGTTTACAGTAACCATCCTGCACAAGAGTAATTTCTACAACACTGCAGACCTCAGGCAAGGATGTTGGCCAGGAAAAAGACCAGGTCACTCTGCACCAGTAAGACATCACCAAACATCCTGACCACTTTCAGCCCAATAGGATGAGAAATCTATCAGGAAATAATTAAGTAGCCTGACGTATGTTTCAACGTCAACTGTTCTACTATCAACTTTTTTCCTCCAGGAGTATTTTTGTCTCTATAAACCCATCAAAGATGGGTTATGCATCCCACAGCCATTGTAGGTTTAAGCTATTGCTCTTTTAATTCCATGCTACTCTGAATGCTGGTATGGGGGAGGTGGGAGAAGGTATTACAAAGCTTATATTGCTTCCCAAATGAGGATGTTTGTACTAGTGTAACTCCACAAGGCTTAGGGGGATTTAGCACTTGAACAACACTCATTAAAGCGGCCAAAACACTGTTGTTTAGACAAGCCTTTGGTTGAGGAAATTAGTGCACTCATTTCAAGTCTGGGGAAGAGCCAAGAGAGAAGTATGCATATTAAATGCAGGCTGACAAAATATTCGGGTTACAGGCTGAGGGGAGGGGAAAGGAAGAAGAAATGCTGTGCTCTCACCCCAGCAGCCAGTGCTACTGCAGGGAGGGAATGCCCTTGTCTCGTGTTGGTCAGATCCAGACTCACTACCAGTCATTTGGGTTTTTTTAACCAGAACCGACCCAGTCTGTGTTGGTGGACATACTGGTAATGCTCAGATGTCCCATGTTATTTTACACAGAAACTCACCATGTACCTACCCCGAATCAAGAATGAGGCAATTTAGTGGCTTGCTGTTAACCCTTAGCTTGTCCTAGCCATCTATGCTGTCTCCAGGCCTACAGTGCCACACAGTCACAACCTTATGCACAGTCCACGCTGCCAGGTAGAGCAGATTAGCTCTGTGACAGTACTCCTCTAATGCAATTCTACTGCCTACCTCCTACCTTGGTGCAGCCAGTGTGCTTGCTCCTTGGGTTTGAGCATAAACAGATCTGGTCCCTTCAGCAAGATCACTTCTGCCTGTTGGCTCACCATCACATGTGGCCTGGGAGGGAGCTGGGGATCAATTTGCATTCTTGGGTCCATACCTCTATATATGACTTTCATCCCACAGAGGACAGCAAGCAAGCTGGTGATTGGTACCTGAAGACAAATGGAGACTTTCCCATTTCATCATGGTCATGTAAGTACTACTGTGATTTACCTTTATGCTATTTATATATTTTTGCTGAATATGGCCTGCATTGAATGCTAGGCTACTGGATCGAGCTGCTATAAAAATAATTTGAAATATTAACTAATACTGCCTAGCACAAGTAAGCATGCTAACAGAACACCACTGAAATGTGAAATGTTACAGAAAGATCATTTATGACTTCCTTCTTCACCGCCATCCTGTTCCTCCCCTCCCTTGCTAGCCACATCTTTAAAAAAGTTTCAAAAAATTTCTTTTGAAGTTAAAAGTAAAAATATGTTTTGCCGCATACACAGTTATGTCCCATACTGCAAAGCAGCATGTGGAAAAGCTTTTTTTCACATGTGAACTGGAGCAGATTCAGGGAATAATGCTGGTTTAACAGTTTCCCAAAAGATACACGCTAAAGGAATAATGTGATAATATGAGAGATGCTTCCACTGAGTTCTCCAGTGTTTATTATCTTACAGAGATCCTGGTTCATTCAAACCACTTTGAGGGCAACCTTTTAGAACCAAAGAAAAGAGGTGCTGTCAGAACACCTTCAAAGAGGAAAAAGAAAAAAACAGATCAAAGCATTTTTTTTTCCAGAGAGAAATACAAAGATATCTATTTTCTGGCCTGACCTATTAGGCATGCACAATTCATAGTGGAGTTTTTTTTCATAACTGAAAACAGAGTCTCAGATGACTCGAGGAACAACTCACTGTTTATCTGACATATTCTAAGGCAAATTTTAAAAAACTGCCCCGACACAAGCTATACCAAGAAACTCCCAGAATTCTGGCTGATGCCTTGTCTATTTGAGCCAAGCTTTGCTGGCGAAAGGTTATGCGAAGAGGCCAGTTTTGTGACACAACCCAAATTAGTCTTTTAGCTTTTTCGCTTTCCTATGACAACCAGAGGAAAAGCTTGGTCAGCTGTACTAGCTGTGCTGCAATGCTGTTTCAGCCTTATTCCTGACAAAGGACAGCCCTTGCACTACAAAAAGAAATAAGTAATGTTGTAGGCAACCAGCACTGTTGTTCTGGGCACACCCAGTCTCTAGCATCCTGACAGAACTGCTTTAATCAGCCTGAAACATATGACCTTGCTCAGGACAGATCTAAGTTAACTGGCATTCATGTGCCTTCTTTAAGTGAGTTCAAATTGAGACGGTGAGAACTGCAAAACTAATAGGAAGTTCTGTCAAGTTCCACTTTGAATGAGTAAAATTTGTTAGAGAATTAAGGAACTTTGGAATTTTTTTTGAAAACTGACACAGGCAAATCCATGGGTGTTTGTTGTACAACCTGCAAGACACAAAAAGTCTCACATCTGAATATATAAGGTTTAAGTGCACAGTTTGTTCCTTTATACTGCTGTAGCAAAACCTACTCATTCCTGAATTTCAAGTCTTATGGAGAAATTTCATAGAATCAATTTTCTCCAGTCTTGAAAGAACACGAAAATAAATTACATGCTGTGCTTTCTAATGACACTGGACGTACTGTGAAGTATGATAAAACCTGGTATTTTAGTTTAAAAAAAAAAATCAACTCCCAAGCCTTTTATTTCACCGTGTCAGACCTTCTAAGCATTAATACTGATATTTCTCTAGTTCCTGTTTGCTAAAGACAGAACAAAAGAGAGGAAGAAAGAAAATGGAATGAGTTACACAAGTGCTTTTGGAACAAGGCAAAGAAATAAGCAGAGATTTTGTTTTTTTAAAGACTTTTTTAGGATAAAGTTCTAACCTGACAGTGTATCAAGCACACTTGGGTCATAATATCAGAAGAGTTTTGCTGTTTTCTCCAAAGAGCATAGCAGACCCAGTTCCCCATTACATTAGGCCTTTGTTTATAAGTGTGTGATAAAATAATATTCAATACTTGGTGAGAAAAACTGCTTTAACCTGCATGAGCAGATGATAACTGAACTTGGCATTCAGAGGAGCGAGACTGCAAACTCCTATCCAGTAACAACTGCTATATTAGCATGAAAGCATCTGGCCTGGAAGATAATGGTATAAAAAAGATTGCATTTCTAAGTCTTTAATCAGTCCAATGTAATTAAATATAATCATTTCATAATAAGCATCAAAAGCAAAACAAATATTGTAAATGGTCATCAGCTTGTTTGTTCACTTCCCTCGTAGTTCTCTCCCTCTTCTCCTTTCACCCACCCCGACGTTACAGTTGCGTTTTCTCCCTCATGTCCTCTCTTTTCACTTGATTTACATCATCCTATTGCTTTGTTCCTTGCTATTCTCACTTTGGCATTCTTTTTCTCCCGCTCTGTCTTCTAGTATAAAAGGTTAGGGTTTTTTTACAAAATAGTGACATTTTCCCACATCAGAATAACTATCAGTTTTCTTCCCTTCATACTTAGGATTACAGTTCCAACAGATGCTGTTTGCTCTTAGTACACCGACTGTTGTGGAAACTTAAGGTGCTCTAAGTCCTCTACATGAGGAGTATAAAAAAATTACTTTTTCTCCCCACTGTTACTGTCTGATGATGATGCCATCATACTGTCTTCCAATATGTGTTTACTTAACTTGGTCCCTTCTCTTCACCCTCAAAAAAACTGCTTTTGCTCATTAGATTTGAAGCAACTCTCACAGCTTTCCAGAGAGCAAAGCAGAGAACATGTGTCCTGATACACTGGAAAGCAGGAGGAAATTACTGGCTACAGCTACTGACCCTTGATTAAAAGGAGAAAGACTCTGCTGTTGTGGAAAGGGGAGGTTTTCAGGGGCAACTGTCTCCGGCAGAGAAGACTGTATGTATCTGTCCACTGGTAGAATAACTCCAGATTAGAATGGCAAATGCAAAAAGACATGTTAGGGTAGGGTGAGGCAAACCTAAGAGTGGGTTGAAGTGACAATCATAGTGAAGAAATATAAGGAGGTAGGGGATAGTTACTGCAGGTACTGACTCATTCACAGTAAACACCTTTACTGCATGATAATTTTCACCTTTTATGTCTCAAATATTCAGTGGGATTATTGAAAGATGGTTCTGAACGTTGCAACTTGCCCTCTAGGCAGATAAAACACATAGATTGTGTCCCCACCATTGCCTTGGAATTTATTTTCAAAGTAAACTTCTGGTTTTACTAATACTTTCTCGGGGTAAGTGTCAGCCTCTTCATCTAACATCCTTTAATCTAGTGTAGAGATGGAACAGGAGGTAGATTTTTAGCCAAGTAACTTGAAGACCATGACGTGGATGAGCAGAGAAACACAGAGAGGGCAATTCTTCATAGGATTTGTCTCTTTTCACCTACTATTACCCCTGCCTTTTTTTATTTATCTTTTTCAAATATTCCTGTACTGATGATAACTAGGCACCTGGCAGTGAACAAAAACTCCATTTTGCATTCGTACATCAGACAACATCAGAACAATGGAAAAAAAACCCCTACTAACAAGGAAAAGATAAGCTTCACTCCTGGCAAAAAAAAATGAATCCTAGAGTCATCTTTTGTCAGCAACAGCTTTCTTTAAAGATGCAGAAAAAAAAAAGTGCAGGCAGATCTGAGTCAGACCAACTTGTCAATCTTATTTTAGAGACTTATTTTGTTGAAGAACACTTTTAAACAACATCATCTGTTTACACGACTCAGAATATTCATAGCAACTCCTAACACATTCACATTGTACATCCTGAACAGGCACGTTGTCCTAAGTATTAACGCCATATAGTGTGTATATGATAAGGTATAATGAGTACTCCAAACTGCAAAAAAGGTCTATTACTGGCCTGAGTTGTCTGAGAAAACTTAAACCACTCAAAGACATGCAACAGAATACTTGTTTCTTGTAAATTGTATATTTAAACTTGCGTGACTTTAGAGATGCAGGAAAAAAAAAATCAGAGTCAGATGCTACAAAATCCTATACAATGTTGCATATATAACATTAACCTCACTGGATTATAAATTATTTAGGAGACATTTCTCCCCTGTTAACTAGGTGTGCAGTTTCTGACTGCAAAGGTAATTTACCAGACCTCTATGGACTTGACTTAAAATCTTGCTGTTCTGTGTGACCTTAACAAACCACAGTGGGATGGGACCAATAAGGGACAGATGTTCCAAGACACGTCAGCCTTCCAGCCTCATGGCTGAATCTCAAGTTTGGTAAGGATAGACTTACATTCCCTGCATGTAAAAGAAGTGCAAGTATACAGGGCCAAAACAAGTGGCACGCTCAGTGAGGAGTTAACAAAAGCTGTGTGCAGGGAAACTATGAACACAGATGTCTGTGAAGTCCCACTCTGGTGCTCGGCACCTTTGTGCTCTTAGGACTCAAAATTTGGAATCCTCTTCTGGTGATGAGTGCCAAAAATCTGTTCTTTAAAACAATGAATAAAGAGTCCCTGTAGCTTCTTTGGTATGTGACTTCATTTCATGTGGCTGCTGGCCACAACATTTTTCTTTGTGTTATTACTGGAAGAAACCATGGTCTGTGTTAACAGACAGTCTGCCAAAAGGTGTTTAAAAGCCTTATTGGACTGTCAGCAGATAAAAAAATTCCAATAAGCAATGCTGATTTTCTTTTAAAGGGTTGCTGGAGAAAATAGTGTCCACCTTGTCTGTGCCGTTATCCAGTGGTTAGAGCACTGGCCGGGAAGTGAGAGTTCCTGGGGAGCATCCAGGACACATCCCTGACCACCATGCTAGATCGGGAGGAGGAAGAGCAGGAAGGAAACAGGGAGTCACCACCTTTTCATTTGAAGTTATGACTGTGCTCATAAAGGCATCTAGGACAAGAAGGCAGCTGAGGCAAAAGAAAAGGATGTGTCTCTCTCATCTAGTTTAATCATCAGAAGAGGATCCTAGATTTTATTGATGTGTTTTTGTAATAAATAGTTCCTGGACAAAAAAAAAAACCAAAAAAAACCCAACAGCACTGGGTTGGGAATAGCTACCAGAAACCAGGAGTAAGCGCCTATAGCTCCCTGTGTCTCCTTCCTTCCAGTTCATACCAGTGCCTCACATTCGCCATACTTTCCAACAGGGACACAGCTTCAACAGATGAGGTGATGAATGCTCTTCTTTCATTTTGCAATTCTTCTGAGCACCACAGACACCGTTCTGGGAGTTACAAGATGTGGACTTAAATTCCTTTGAGCTAAAAGCCAATTTTCTCATCACTGGGCTACTGCACTGAAAGTGAGCACTGAAATCAGCTGTGGTGATAACAGAAGAATCTGACTTGTTGGGCTCAGAGAGGTTTGTCTCAGGTAGACCTGTCTTGGAGCTGCTCTACCTGCTTCCTGGACCACAAATGAGGGCAAAGGGAGAAGGGTGCCAAGATGCTCAGCTTGGTGCAAAACTTGATATTTCTACCCAAAACCTGACTAACAGAGTTCAGATGGCTGCTCAGTGGAGTTTTTCAGATCTGAATTTTTAGTTTACCCATGATATTTTCTGAGGTCCAGCCCTTAGTCCTTCAGGTTACACTTCTACAAGTAAATATAATCCGAGTTGGCAAAGTACAGCAGGACCTTAAAAGGGCGTGTATTTCTACATAATTGCCCAGCTCTTCTGAAAGCAAACCAGACTTCAGCATAAAACTATTCCATAGTCTTTCTATGAGTAAGATTTGGTCTCCTAAGAAGGAGCTAATGACTAACTTACCCATCCCTGCTACTTTTGCAACCTCGAAGGAGACAAGGTGACAGTTTGGTGCAGATGCACACAAGCAATCTACAGCAGGCCAGAACACATGGTAGATTTATAAACGTGCTCAGAAGTATAACAAAGCCACATACTCTCCCACATGTGACGCTGTAGCTTGCTCAATCATTGAGGCCAGTCCATTGCGATGACACATGAGACTGGGCATGACACCAAGCTTGGGCCTCATCAGGCAGTAGAAGAGTAACTGCTTTGCTGCAAAACAGGAGTCACAAAACTTTGCTTACTCAGAGGGCTGTTGTGAATAAAAATGGACTAAATGTGAAGTGCCTATTTATTGCGGCAACGTGTCAAAACCCAGATCTAAAAGAGGAGGGTAACAGTGATCCCATCCTAGATCTTTACTAGTTAGAATGAAGTAAGCCTGAACAAAACCAGGTAGAGATAAAAGCAGCAGAAGGCATGTAATTAAAAATGGAGTTCCTTCCAAGTTGCACAAGTTTTAATGTTATTACTAGTTCTCCAGTAATCAACTAAGTGTATTCTGCAGTAAAGTGCTCTTTTATGACATATAGAAAATGGAAAACACTTTCAAAAGTAAATACAATTTAGGTCTCATACCTTAGAAAGGACATGAATACAACTACTAGATACTGTATTTTCAAAATAAAAAATTCTGCCATTGGACATCATTTGCATACGGTTACAGAGGTCCTTATCTAGTTAAAGAAAAAAAAGAAGGAAGTTGATAAATCATCAAGGAAGGAAATACTGAGGTTTAAAAGAGCCACAAATTTGTTTTTCTTCTGCTTATCATTTTAAAAACTCAAATGCTGTAATTCTGGATGAGTTGCCAGATTGTTTCCTTCATAATTCTGCCTTTCCCTTATCCATTCTTTAGGGATCAAAAACAAGCATATTAACTTCAGTCAGTGAGCACGCAAATCAAACAAACACATTCCCCTAACTTTGGTCTCTGATTAATTCCACTGGTAGCCTTTGACCTTAATTTCCACAATGACTTGCAGCACACACAGAAGCTTGACCCAGTATCGGAAAACCGCAAAGATCTGGTTTGGAAAAAATAAAGCCACCTTCATCTCCATTACCAAAGTGCTATGTTAAAATCTATAAAACAAAGGGCTGAAATCTGAAGTTTAGGCCTTGGAGCCAGTTTCACAATCTGTTTCCTGTAGCCAGAGTTCATTTGCAGCCAGTGGAAAAAACAACTTCTAAAAGATAAAAGGCAGTGCTGTGACTTTCAATCAATCTTAGTGTTCAGTATGGGAATACAGCCTTACCAAAGTATAACACCAATGCCTCAGTTCTGATTTAGGTTCGCTTTATTGAACTTAGATGTACGTAGTCATTGTCAGTCACAGACACCCAACGAGCACAAACTTATCATGGGAAAAACGATATATATCCAACCTGTGAAGATGAAAACTTAGATAGAAATAAAGCAAGCATACGTGACATGCCTATTCACAGGAAAACCGGGAGACCATAATGAGTGACGATAGAACGGGACGGGAAGCTGAAGTGCTAGCTAATATTAAAAAGAAAGAAGAAAATAAAAAAGTAAACATAAAAGGCACCAGCAGAATTATTTTCTTTGAACCCATCAGTTACGATGGGTGGAGGCCCTGAGTACTTTGAGAAGTCAAGACTCACATTTATTACAGGTAGCGATGATTTCAGTAAATATATTGTTCACAAAGGTGCCAATGGCCTAGAGGAAACAGCTGCATGAAGCAGTCCAGGCCTGTCCAGTGCCAAACAATGGCTACACAGACTCCTTGGAGAAAGGATTTTCTGGAAAAAAAAGAGACTGGTCTTCCTTGAAAGGTGTAGTAGGTAATGACAGAACGACACTAATTTTGCAAGCTTCAGAGAAAAAGTCCCAGAAAACAAAAGGAATGTCAGATTATTTACAAACAAAAGAGCTTTTGATGGTTGGTGTTGGCAAGTGAACCCAAGCTCTGTTTCTGGGTCTTTCTGTGGTATGTAAGTAGCTTGTTCAGCATTTAGCTTCAGTTTGGAGGTTTGCATTTTAGAAGGGGAAATGTGTACAGTAATAATAATTGACTCTGTAAGCTGGCCCAATATCCCGTTTCTGATATAGTTACAAGTGAGATATTGCCTCTCAGTATACAAAAAAAAAAAAAAAAAAAAAAAAGTAGTTTTATGATTACTTTAATGTGATAGCTGAAAGGAGTTGGTTCTGCCTTTGTTTCCCTCTCTCCTCTTCCAAGAGATGAATGAGATGAACTGACTTGACTGAAAATTAACTTTATCAAAAACTGCCTTTCCCCCCGCCCCGCCTCGCCTCCTGCAGGAATGGCAAGGGAAAAAGCAATACCAGCCCATTTAGTGGCAGAGTACACTTAATCACAGAATGCCCGAGGCAGACTCAGACCTCTGGAGGCCCACCTGGTCCAACCTGCCCACCAATTCTCCTCAGCTCAAGCAGGACCACCTATGATAGACACCTGCTGTCCAGCTTATGAATATGCCCAAGGACAGAGACTGCACAAGCTCCTCTTGGAAAACTTTGCCAGCGAGTGCTTGGTCACCTCCACAGTAAAAAAAAAAAAAGTGTTTCCCGATGTTCAGAAGGATCCCCACGCATATCAGTTTGTGCCTTTTGCTTCTTGTCCTGTCACTGGGCACCACTAAAAACAGCCTCCTTCTGTGTGTCCTCTTTACACCTTTCCTTCAGGTATTTATATACAGGGGTAAGATCCTCCCGAGCCTCCTCTTCTCCAGGCTCATCAGCCTCAGCACGACGTAGTTTAAACCCCCCCCCCGCCTTGGATTAACTCGGGCAAGAAGACTGGGGAACTGTCGCCCACTTTGTCCAACTCCAGGGATCCGCACCCCTTCAAGTGCCGCATTTCGCTTGTACTGACTGGGGTTGTTTTTTTCCCTCCTTTCTGCTGTTGTGTTTACTTAGGCTGCATCAAACGCTCCCGCTGCAGCGTGTCTCTGACAAGCCTTCGCAGCAAAAAAAAAAACCAAACAAACCAACAAAAACCCAAAGGGGGAAACTCCCCCAAACCGTGCAGAAACGGCAGCAAACGCTGGCTCTTACCCTTCCTCGGCAGCCTCCCGCGGCGGGCGCTACCGGCGGTGAAGGGTTCAGCCGGGGCCAGCCCCGGGAGCACCCAGGGCAACCACCGGGCGGCGGGGGCTGCGCGCCAGCGCGCCGCACTGCCTGCCGGGACACGTAGTCCTCTACTGTTAAGGGCGGGTTGCCTTTCCGCCGGACTACATCTCCCAACGGCCCCTGCCGGCTCCGCCGCTCCTCGCTGCCATTGGTTGGAAGGCAACGAGCGCTGTCATGTGGGGGCTGTGTGCCGCGCCTCCCTCCCCTCCCCGCCGCGGGCGAAGGCTGCGTAGGGGTCTGTGGCGGCTCGGTCCCGGCGGGGAGGGCGGAGGGAGGGAGGGAGGGAGGGGTAGGGCGGTAGGCCGTCCTCTCTATGCCCGTGGTGGGAGGGAGGGAGGAGCTGCCGGCGCCGCGGGCTGGTGGCCGCCCCGCTCCCCGCCGGGAGAGAGCGTTGCTGTCCTGGCAGCGCGGGCGCCGGTAAGCGGCCGCTGTTAGCGCCCGCTGGGGCTGAGGCAGCTCCCCGTGCCCCCGCCCTGCGCTCCATGCGGTGCGGGCAGCCGTCTCTCCCCTCGCCCCTGCGTTTGGCGTCTTTGCGGGCGAGTTGGCGGCTGCCGGGATCCCGCCATGGGGCGGGCGCGTCAGGGCTGCTGAGGCGGCGGTGGGGGAGCGGCTGGACGGCCCCATGGAGGAGCGGGAAGGTGAGGTGCGCTGGGACGGGCTGTGTAGCCGCGACGCTGCCACCCGCGCCGCCGCCTTGGACACCATCGGGCAAGCCGTCCTTCGCCGCGGCGAGACCGTCGTTCCCGGGGCGGCGATGCCGCCTGCCCGGGCCGCCGACGGGCTCCCGCTTCCCGTCGGCCGTGACGGGCTGAGCGAGGTGCTGGCCCGCCTGCTCATGCTCTCCAAGCGCTGCCCCTTCCCCGACGTGAGAGAGAAAAGCGAGGCGATCCTCGGCAGCGTGCAGGTAAGCGCAGCAGACCCCACCACCGGCCGTGCGTGCCACACGGGGCACTCGGCTTGCAGAGCTGCAACCCGGTGGGCGTCTGGCACAGGCCGGTCAGATTTGTTAGTGCGCTGATACATGCTAAATACTCTTCCCCTATCCCCCAGACCCCTCACCATCCGCCAGTAAATATTTGGAAAGGTGTTATTAAGAAGCAGGGTAGGGGAAAAGCATAAAGTTTTTGAGAGCAGCTCGGCGGAGAGGATTCAGCGATGAATGGCTGGAAAGTTGCTGATCCTTGCGGCGTCCCGAAGGAAGTGCTAAAGTGACAACTTGAATGGTCTAGTTTTGACCCGTGTGAACGGCGCAGTGATGTTGCCAGTTGGCTTTAATACAAAAGCAGGAAAGATTCGGGTATAAACATTCGGCTCTGCCAGTTGAAAGTATAAATCTGTACGAGAAGTTTTTAAGCTTTTAAAAGCTGTGTAAGCTTCAAGACTCTGCTTTAATAACCAGAGCCTGTCAAAATTCCCTTTTTGTTGTTTAGTGGTAAATAGTTTCTCCATTAAAATCTGTGAGATCCAAACTATTTTTTTTTTTAAATGGCTTATAGGCAGTCTAGCCAATTGAGGATTCCACTTACTGACCTTTCATGCTAACAAAAATAAATGTTACTTTGTACTCTTCCACTGTTACAGTCTAATTTTAGTGACTTGCATTGCAATTCTCTTGCTCACCTAAAGTTTTTGCGCAAGTCTTGAAATTCTGATGCAGGGCTTGTATCAACGGGTTCAGCAGCACTGCTAAAAATATTACATGCTGCAGAGTAAGAAAAAAAATCCTGATAATTTCTTTTAATCACAACTGAATACAAGAGTTGGCTTGGAGTTAGTTGCTCAGTTCCCTCTACCGTGCTTTTCTGCTCGAACATTAACAGGTTTAATATAGGGGAGGCTGGGAGGAGGGGATGTGTGAATAAAAAAAAAAACCATTATGTGTATTATAATATATATAGCCCCTATAAATTAGAAATAAAACATTGTATTATAACATCTAGTAAGATACAGGTATGTAAATATTTTTAAGGAACTTGTAGACAGATCTGGTTTTGCTTTGTCTTACTTTGAAACGGTTCAGAGAAATTCTGGGTTTGAGTTACTGAAGCTGAGAGAGGGAGGCTCTGCTTATTTTGTCTGACTTCTCAATAGTGTACAGTGTGATAAATACAGTATCATTCAATTTATATGCTTTGATCTGTATGGAGTATTTTTCGCAAAGCAGATTTTGTCAGTAGAAGCTAAAATACAACACAGATTGTATGAAAGGCTTGACAGTTTTACTGCATTTTTTTAAAAACCTAAATCAATAAAACAAAAAAGAAAACCAACTTGAATATGAAGTAAAAAACTTAAAATTTGGCAGTTTTGCATCTTCCCTGCTAAGAGTCAAATGACAAGTGAGCTCGTTACCAGTGAGTATGATGTGCGACTGGAACAGACTGCTAAGGGAAGACTTATCAGGCACAAGTTATCTGAGTCTATTTAAAGGCCAAACAGGTGGTGATCTCTTACCTAAGTCTTCAAAGACATTGTCAGAATATGTCCTGATGGCTCCATTATAGTCTTATAAATGAAGTAACTGGCATGTTCAACTGTTAGTCTTGTTTAGAAGCTTGGATGCTGTTTTTTACATAGGCCAAAAAGTTCTGTGAGAAAACAAGTCCCTCTTGATACCTCAAGTGTAAGTTGAAATCCCATGGTTGTAGCTGTCTTTCTGAGTAAAACCAGATATGAAAGATGTAATAGATATGAAACTAGTTGTATATACACAAGCTGCAGTAAAAGCTTAACAACAAGTTAACAAGTAAAATAAAATCAAAGAAAACATTAAGAAAATATTTTAAATCTGCTTTTGTAGTTTTTCTTTTTAGGGAGCAGATCTAGAGAGAAGTATTGTACATTCACTGAATAGAGAGTGGCAAGTTTTAATTCGTATGGCTGTACTTATCAATGACAATTTTTGTTGTAATCATTGCATCCACATTTGTGGAAGAAATAATCCAATCCAAGAGTTCCATTGTGCACGCTGCAGACTTTTGTCAGGCATGAAATGGTTTTCTGTTGATTTCATGGCCAAGAGGAATTGTATTCAAGTCTCTGCAATAAAGATGGCAGATAAACCAAACTGTTAAATGTAATTATCCCATAGAACTCCTGGCTTTCAGCGGTGATTATGAAGGTAAATAACATAGTAATGTTACAAAAATGTGAAATCCTATTCAGAACAGTATGAGTACTTAAAGGACTCGCTTGTATTACTTTATCTTACCTGTTTGGGGATGTAAATTATCTGCAAGACCACAGTGGTATGTCCCATTATGCTGTATAAACATAATTCTCTGCCAAGTTAAGTGACATAATGCCAGGGCAGGAGAGGCAACTTTGAGCTCAAAGGTTCTGCTGGGAGCTGGTGCTGCCCTCCTTCTTGCTCCTATGGGATGATCCAAGTCAGCCTGGTAGTCTGAGCCTGGATTGATATTTTTGGTATTTTTTTTTTTTCTCTCCATGAAATGGAGAATTGTAAAATGTGGGGTTTTTTTGTTTTTTTTTTTTTTTTCTTTAATCTTTCTACTCTGCACCCAGGATAGGTTTTTGATTAAGTCAATGATTTGAATGTTTCATGTAGTCTGATAGTTATTTCTTTCAGACCAGTGCCCTCTTGCCTGTTGGGGTAATCAACAAGGCATAAGGAATTCTGCTGCTGGTGTTTTTTGTAGCTTTGTATCTGGAGAGAGTTGGTAGAATGTTTTATTCGATTGGTGTCAGCTGGTAAGCTGCAAGGCTTGGCAGCAGCCTGTGTTAGCATGGCATCCTTCTAAGCCTGCCTTTGTTTTCATTTTGGTGGTTTTTTTTTTTCTGGAGAGAAATTTCTTTGAAATATGGTGGAATCCTACACATGCAGCTTTCTTCTTTGCTATTAATAAATAGTATTGTTGTGCTGTTATTAAGAAATAGTATTGCCTGTATCAAAATCTTTAAAAATAAATTATTGCTTAATGTAAATTCCTGTTGATTTGACTAATATTCAGAATGAGTTTCAGAATGAGTAAGCTATATATATTTATGTATACAATGGTCTATATTTTTTAGCCCAAGAAACGATATTTAATTTCTCCCTTAGATTACACAAGCTATTTTTGTAAGTATTGTTACAAAGGCAATATCAGCAAACTACTCACCTTTTTCTCTAGGTAAGGCTTTCTTGCTTTTATAAATAGAAACAAGGCTGCTAAAGTAACTTTCACTAAATACATATGTTTTTAAGTACTTCAAAGATACTTCACTTGTAATACTTTAACCAAGTGATAAGAGTTTGAATGTTTGCGTATTAATATATCTGAGTATTTTTTGAGGTTAACCCTCATAGCTTTTTGATAAGTTCTCGTAAATGCAGAGTATGTATTTATTGTATGTATTTACAGCATATATGAGAATACACTATACCATTATGAACTTGTGGAATACTGAGTCATTCCACCTCGTATGCTAGGTGGCTGCACACCACTACAAACGTCTGGGGAATGAACAGCAGTGGAAGGTCTTATCGAGTGACCATAAAGTACTCTGCCCAGCCTCAGATGAATGAGATGTATGAGGTTGGATTATAAATACAAGATCCAAGTCAGTATCTGGAGAAGAATCATTGAAAGTATGAGATTTGCTAGTTAAAACCTCTCATAACTATCTAACATCTTTCAGAAAAGACAGAGCAGAACATATAGTTCTGCTGAGGTATGTAAATTCTTTAAAAATAGCCATTTAGATTAAAAAGGGGAATGCATGGATGGGAGGCAGGTTCTGCAGGAGCGACAAGATGTTAGCCTAGGTAGGAGAAAAGATGACAAGACGGTAGAATAAAGCCCACAAGAGTCAAAATGGTGTGGCTAAAAGGGTTATTGGAAGAAAGCAAGAAATAAAAGATCCATAGATAATAGATTGACAGATAATGCTCAGGCGACTGAGATGTTTTCTAGAATAGTTAATCCAGCCAGTGTAGTTATTAGCCATGGTAGAAGTACAACTAGTACTTTCCTAGACTAGGGGGGGAAAAAGACAATACATTTTCAATCTGGTAGGGCCTGGTGAAATTCATTCTGAGGTGCTTAAAAAAGCCAACTAGCTGAAGCAATCTCAAGGTAGTGGAGGGAAGTAGTAGACTCAGAATAATGGTGCGTACTTATTCACTATGGGCTAAGTGGGGTGAAATGAAGAGGAAACTGTTGGATTTTAAGTTTAGCTCCATGAAGAAGTACCGGGACAGCGATGAAACACATTTTAGTTCCTAGAAAAAAAAAAAGGTTGAGTAACAGCTGAAACACTTATCCAGGATAAATAATTTTAAATCCAGCATTTCTAGTTTTTCTATTATGAACAAGCCTTGTGCAGAAAGATGCCATCATGTTATTAGGTTGATATATTGGAATCCTCAATATTCACATGATATTCCCATTAACAAGCTAGGGAATAGAAACTATTTTGCAGTAAGTGAAATTAGCTGGAAAACCGTCCCCAGAAGATTAACAAGGTCAAGTAGCAAGTACTTGGTACAGATTCTACAAGGTCCTGTCCAGCACTATCTTGATTAACAAAGCTTTATGCTTGTTGAATTGCAGATTACAAGCGTGGAGGGAAAGAAAGAATAATGGAGAGCATCCATAAAACATAAAATTATGTTAATAGTTAATGGGAGATTACTACTACTACTAGACCTCTGTTTTGGGTGGTGGATTTTTTTGGGGTTTTTTTTTTGTGAAGGAAGTTTAAAGAAACTGGTGGTGGAATGGTCAGCTAAAAAAAGACTAAGAAAATATGTTCCCAAATAAATGGAAGATGAACGGGATGAAAAGATGGCTTCAAAAAGGGAGGAAACCTTTTCCTTCCAGCCTCTTCCTGTGTTTTGCGTTGGTAACAGATGTACTTTCCAAGTCCTTTCCCCTGGGTCTCCAAGACCGTATTTACCAGATATGTAGCACTGGAACTTGTGGTCAGGAACCTCTGCCTGTTACTGAAAAGCAGTGGGTGGGCTTGGGAGGACTTTTGAGTACTTCCTTGTTTTTCTTAGGCCTCCTGCTCAAGTGAGTAAATGTAACAGAATCCTATGGTTTGCAGAGGACTATATGGCACAGAGAGAGGTCATCTCAACAACCAAGTATGTGTCCTCTCATATAACCCTTAGGCACTGCCTGTGACTGAAGCTTGCTTGGCAGCGGACATAGAATAGAGTATCCTTACCTTTCCAAATCCTGACAAAATACTTGGATGGATTTCAATTGAATGAGCATCCAGAAAGGATGGGAAGTCTTCTAGTCACAGCCAGAACAGGCATCCTGTCCTTTTCCCCCACCACAGTGTGTAGGACAAATAAAGCCTCTGCTGGGAGAAGTAGTAGTATCACCGAAGTAGCAGTAGTAGTATCACCAAAAAACATAAAATTGGAGTTACTTTTCTATTTCATTGCTAGATTTTTCTCAATCAAGTTCACCATCTCATTGTGTTGTGTAAGCGCCTTGTCTGAGCTCTGTGGTGCGTACTTGCTAAGAGTAGTAAGACTGAAACTCAAATATGCACCTTGCTCTCAAATGGTTTATCCTGATGGCTCTGGTATTACTGGCTAACTTTCGAAATCTTTAATCTGCCTTTATCGTAAACTTTGATAAATCACTTTATAACTTTGTCATATGGCTTTTTAGCCTTCCTGCATTACAGAAATAGCTTTCTTTAGTGAACTTTGAAAGCTAAGCAAGTCTCGTAGATTATGTGATTTTTTTTTTTTTTTTTTTTTTTTGGTCTAAGTTAATTTGACTGTGTTGTACTGCATAATAGTGATGCTTCCTTGTGTTGCTTCCTGTTGGTCAGACACTATGGAAAGGTGGCTCAGATGAAATTTATAGTATGTCCAAGCCTATTAATTTAAACCACAGTATCCTTACTGGTGGTGATGAATCTGATTCATCTGCAAGCTGACTGGGTCCCCTTGCACAATAACAGTACCCAAACTGGTTTCTATTTCTTGTAGTACTCATGTAAAAAAAACATGAAAACATCATTTTTTTTGTGAGTTCACTTCAGAGCAAAAGTATGTTCTGTCTCTTCCAGCCATTAGGTGGAATGGGTTTGATAATGTATTGTAGAGTGCTACTTTCAAAAAGCTAAGTCACTCTACCAGATTGTTAGTTTAGAACACATTTATGTTAGGGTGGTTTTTTTTTTTTCTTTCCTGTGATGTTCAGATACTCTTCCTCTTCTCAATAGTGGGAGACATATTGAAGTAATGACATGATGCACTTAAATGGTTAGCCTTATTTACAGCTTCTGCTAGCCTACAAAAAGAACTGTGCATCCGCAATGTTCATTGTAAACACTTTCTGATTATGGTTTTGTATCACACGTGGCATGTATGGTGAGGCTGGCTGGAGAAGTTAAGGGAGAAGGCTTAATCTTTCTATGTCAGGGAATGTTCCGAGCAGGGGTGTGAACATATTTAAAAAACCAAAAAACCTTAAATTGTCAATAGTCCTTAGATTGCCTTATCTGACTCCTTCCTCCTTCAGCCTACTTGCTTCCTTTCTGAAGGCTTCAGTCTGTTTGTTGAGAGAGACAAAGGGAAATGTTCTTTTGTTGAGCTTGTCAACTGCAGAATTGCTTGACCCTGAGAATGTCTTTGGTTAGAATTGAGTTGTTTGAAAATGGTGGAGGTTCTCAACATGATGTAAAGTAGGATGTCTGGGTCACTTCTAATGCTGTTTCTGTGTTTGTGGAAATTGCAGCCTTTCAGTAATTTTCCATGCTAGCAGTATGCCATTCTTGTATGGAACTAAGCTATGCTCAGTCAACTTCTTATATATTATATTTTTTTGAGAACTTGATCTCTAAACTTTGGATTTATGTGACTGCTGAATTGATTTTCAAGACAAAACTAAAAGTTTTATTTCCAAAATAAGGGAGGACTGAAGCACACTTTTGATGTTTTTGGCTTGGTTGATTTTTATTTTTTGACTGCATTGAAATGCCTTAAACTGAAAAAATCAAACACAGATGTTTCCGCATCTCTTATTATTTGCTAATGAGGGTGTGCATTGGTGGCTTAAATAAAGGTTTGTTTTCCGATTTTTTTTTTTTTTCATAGGATCTAATATCCAGAGAGATATAAAAATCAGAAATGCTTCACCTTGAATGCATTTGTAAATAACAGCATCTCTTCTCCTAATCTAGAAGTTGCTCAGGCACATGAACTCTGGTTTAGATTTTTGTTTTTCTTATTCTTTTCTTCCTAAGGGTAATGCCAGAACTTGGCTGTTCTTTTAAACTCATAGCTAGACATGACACTTTACACTGCTGAATTCTAGTGTAAATGTAGTCCTTTATCTTATTTGTAACACTGATGCTAATGATGTATGGATAGCAGTGATCCTTCCCCTCTCTGCACTGATTTTGCCAAAAGTTGTGCTCTGCTCTAAGTTGTCAAAAGCCTAACTTATTTCTTTCTCTTTTATAAAACATTCTTACTTGTTTTCCCCACTTAATATGTAAATAATTATATTCATTTTAGGCTGTTGGCGTGCATTTGAATGCTTTTTGCTCATGTACAGTGAAACTTTATGCATCTTGATGTTCAAACAAAGTGAAAAGGAGTAAGATTTTAGAAAGATATAGAAGTTAGTATGTGATATGCTAAGTATTAAGTAAAAAAAAAAAGTATGTACTTTTAGATTATGTAAAATAACACTTCTTCCACTCCATTATCTTGACCAAACTGCACTGTTTGAAAGACAATTACATTGTCTCACTATAAGAAGTGCCAAGTGAGCAGTGAAGAAATACTTGCTCTTTTGTCATCTTGACTTTTTCTTCAGGTCAAGGTTTCTCATTTTGAAATAAACATAGTGGAAAAGTACTGAATATACCATTGTGGGATAGAAAAATAGTTTCGAAAGCTTGAGTATATTTTCCTGTGGATACTAAGTGTTTATATTTCCAAAAATATGGTTTACTGTCAGTATGGTTTTCTATTCCAGTAAGTTGTTTACAGTTTTGGGGGCAGGAGGAGCTTAGTGCTCTCTCCAGAAATCAAGTGAAACATGGAAATCTTCACTTGGACCTACATACATGATTTAAATCCAAAAACTTAAGTGGTGGTTTTTGTCTTGTTTACCACTTTCTTGATGATTCCAATGGCTTTGACTTTATTTCTTTTTTCCTTTGTCTTTTTTTCTGGAAAGATTTGGTTAGATGGCTGCCAGAAGTTGGGTTGGGAAGATGAACTGGTTTTGTTCTATTTAAACCTAGTAAGCAGTTAACCATTTTCCTTATTCCAGCTTTAGGTAGAAATCACACTTGTTCTTTCAAGTAATTTTGGGTCAAAAGTGTCATTGTATTCTGTATTAGTGCATGAATATTACTTCAAAATACTTGGAGCTGGTATTTTAAAAATAGATGATGTTAGAATGCATAGTGCTACTTATGTCATGTACTTGGTCTTCCTTCCATGCAACTACAAGAACTTCTTTTCAATCTAGGCATTGTGCTAACATGTGGTTGGTTTTTGCTGTCGGTTAACTAGAAATTGTATTTTTTTTTCTTCACTTTTCTATTCTATGCTTTATGGAGTCACCAACAAGATTTTTCTCAGTTGCAGCTCTTTCCTGGCAAGTCCTTTGTCTGTGTAAATATCTGACTGGCTCTGGCTCAGATTTTGAGAATTAAGGTGTAGCAACCTTCTAGTTATATTTTCCTCCCTAGGATATTCTTGCTTGCTAATGAACTGGTTTTTAAACAGTTCTTCTTATGAAATAGATACTCTAAACTTAACTCTTAGAGAGTAAACATGGAATAATATATTTGTTCAAAGGAGGAACATACTTGAAAATGGGAACTTATTTAAAGTTCTAAATCATTTCCTCTGCACTTTCTTTTTTGAAGGAGGAGGGGAACCTCTTTACTGAAAGTTTTTTCCATTGCAGCTTGTTGCTGAGCCTCCACTGTTCCTGGTGTTTTGGTGCAACAAAACTTTTAGCTTCAAAATGCAGCCTGTTTGCCAACAGCACATTCCAGATAGATTAAACTGTTCATTTGGATTTTCCATTTATTTAAATTCTAATCTAGGTTTGCACTGATTTCCATGTAGAAGGAAGACTGAAGGCAGAAAGGCTTTTCTTAAACTTTCTGCTTCTCTGAATATTGAAACAATGCTGAGTGCAAATTTACTAAACAATTGAGAGCTGCCATGCACATAATGTTTTCTAGAGCTAATGATGTTATGAAGATAAGGCCTTATCAGGACAAGATTGCTTTCAAATGTGTGACTTAACTTTGTATGTGCCAATTCTGTCCTTGCCTGTGTTTCAGAAAAGGTTTTGGGAGTATTGTAACTTTACCCAGATTCCTTTTTTAAAGATGAATGTTTGTAACAGTTGCTTATATTTAACAGAAAATTAATGTATAAATTGTGCTCTATAAGTGAAACCCTAGTTTTGACATTTTTATTGCTACTGTTCAGGATGCAGGAGAAGCCAAATGGAAATGTTTTTGTCTGGCTTTTAGAAGGCATATTGCTATCTTGGCTTAAGACTACTTAGAAAAGTAGAACACTAGAACATGGCAACTCTGGCTGATATTGTCTGAAATCTGTCTGAAGAAGAGTGTAAGCTGGGAAGGTCAAATGTTGCATCTTTTTCCTAACTTTTTGCCTTTTTGTCAAAGGATTCAAGTGCTTGGGTAAGGCTTCACTAGGAATGAATGCTGGTTTTTTTTTAATGCAGAAGATGGTTTGTATTACACAATGGAAAATATCTATGTAAAAGCGTGCCCTTTGTACACTCTGAATTTAGCATGCAAATCACTACTCATAAGAACAGTGGAAAATAAGGCTGCTTCATAGTGCTTCCAGTGCAAAAAGTAATTTTATAGCGATTGTGGTGTGCTTCCTATGTATTTGGCTTACACTTAGGTTTCCGCTCTTGGAGCCAGTGGTCTGCATTAGAAGGTTCAGCAGTGCAATGTGTGTCACAGATTTGCATGTTTTGGGAGGAGGTACAATTCCTGTATCTCAGATCTTCTGGGATAGGGTAACCACATGGCTCAAAAATAGTTCCCAGTAATAATAAATCTTCATGTATGAGCATAAAAACATGCTAAAATGATTAAGATTCATCTGAAAAATTCCGCTTGGAAACTGAATAGCTTGCTGTTCCCTCAAAAAATAGCTGCTAAAAACAATACTTGGGAAGATGTGCTGAGGTTAAAAAAACCAAAGCACTTTACAAAGAATAAATTCAGATTTTAATACCATCTTCTAAGCAGAAAACTGCCTGGTCATACTAGTCCTTGGCACTACTTGGAATGGCTTAAAGCTTGTCACAGTGCGTTTACTAAACAGCTTTTTATTGTGGAGGGATGGGAGAAAGGTATCCTGTCTTCTGGGTTACTACAAAATACTTTCTAAATTTGCCAAGTAAATCTGCTGTGAGTTATAGCAGGTAACAGTCTCACCTTGGATGCATCAGTGCTGAACTGAATGGAGCTATAGAAGTTTGAGGATTTCATGGTGGGCTTTGCTCCACTGTGCTGTCTACAGATGGACAAATTTGGAACAGATACAGATCCCCTGCCACTTGCTGATGGTGAAAGTAGTCCATTCGATGCCAGTTCTGTTGGGAACACTGGGAATGTTATTTTTCCAGAAGACTGCAAACTTGAATTGTATTAAAAAAGCCATAGTGTATTTTTCTTTATACATAGTTGGTTGGTTTAGGCAGCTATAAGCAGACGAAGATCTTGATTTTTTTTTTTTTTTTTTTTGTAACAAACAAATCTGTATCATGTGAGTATCTTCATAACATCAGCAGACTAATGAATCTAATCTTCAAATCTTTGATTATTTCCTCTGAATGATTACTGTTACTTGTAAACAAATATTCAATTGACAAGCCAGCTAGGTAGGGCTTATAAAAAGCAAGGAATTCCTTTGTTGTCCAAACTTCCAAGAAATGTAAATAAAATTGGGAAGAGCATGTGCTGTAAGTTATTAAATATATTCAATATGGTAAGAGGCAAGCAATCTAATTAAGTTCTTCAGCCAGGCATTATTTATTTTATTTTGAAATAGCATGAAGGGATTTTACTGGGAATAAATTTAAGTGAAATATTGTCTCATTCTGTAATTTACAGAAGCCAGGGATAATATAATTTAACAGCCTCATTTGAGACATGATTCCTTTATGTGGTGCAGCAGCAGATTCTGGTGGTCACTGAAATCAAGCACTCTATCTCTTGGAGATTAAGACAGTCTTAATGTAGATAATAGAAGCTGTAAACTACTTTATCTTCAAAACGAGTGATACCTCTTCTGTAGTTTATGCTTCTGAATATTGAGCTCTATTTGGGAAGTATGGAACCCTAAGACTTTGAGATAGCAAAGGGAAGCTTATTCTGAGAAGTTACTGGAATCCTTAATTTTTAAGGTTAGAATGCATAAAGAACTGAACCAGCATGCTGTATAATATTCTACTGCAACAATTTGATTATTAAAAGCAATCATAGAAGAGAAACAGCTATTATGTCCTTGTGGCAGTTGCTGTCCTTCATTTAAGATAAAAAACAGAGTCTATTCTGAGTTAGAAATTGAAAGTCATATGCAGGAGTGTACCTTAAAGAGGATACTGCAATTATTGAAGCAAATCATAAAGCTATAGAAATGGCTTACAACAATATTTTAGTTCACTCTTATAGCGGAAATAAGTCTAGGAAATGTGTGGGGTTGGTTATCTAATAAAAAAATATTTCCCTTGGCTCTCTATTTGTATTTGGTTTATGTGTCAAGGTTTTGAGAGTGGTTGGGGAAAAGCTCCAGAGATGTTGTGAGAAGCTGCTGGGAGCTTCCCCTGTGTCTGAAAGCCAGTGCCAGCTGGCGGCACTGATGGACAGTGCTGCCTAAGGCTGAGACCATCAGTGACAGTGGTAGATCCTCTGTGATAATGTCATCTCAAAAGTGAAGTTCTTTACCCCTGTATGTGAGGCATCAATATACACACACAGTATAGAGGTGTGTTATTGCAAGTTTGCACAGACCTGGGTGCTAGGTTGCAATCAACAAAAGCACACCCCCACAGTACCTCCTGTGCTGTATTTGTATGCAAAAAATGAGTATATTCTAATACATATTTATTGTTATTCTATTTAGTGATTGGTTATTAGCCCTTTGCCTGGCAGGTAGATGAGTGCACATGCTCAGTTCACTTCCTCTGCCCTCTTCCTTTGGGTCTGGGGTATCCACTGGGGAGCTGGGCTGTGAGTCAGTGGTCACAATCTCCTATTGATATTATCACCTTTCTCCCAGTTACCACAGTTTTTTGCTGACTTCATGCTAATTGGACAACCATCCAGCCTCTGGGCCTTCTGAGGCAGGAGGTTCTCTCCTTATCAGTCTCTAGTACCTCTTGAAGGATACAGAGTAGTCAGGTTCACACAATGAAGCTGTTGATTTATGGTCAGCCCAACCTAAACAGTGTTACTCCAGCCTCAGCATTAACCCCTTTTTCTATCTGCTAGAGTTTAGTTTCTCAAGACATTTGGCTCCTTTTCCTTGCTTAAAGGAAAACTCCATTCCATAAAGTACATCAATAACATTTAAGAAGGGGGATGGGAAACCTGCAGGACACTAGTATCAATCAAAAGAGAGGAAGAAGACATGAGGGGGAAGCAACTCTGCAGACCTGAAGTTCAGGGCAGGAGCAGCAGGACGTGCTCCCAGCAGCAGAGCAGAGATTCTCCCTCAGCCTATGGTGAGGCAGGTTGTGCCACTGCAGCCTGTGGTGGAGCTAATAACCCACCTGCAGCAGGTAGATGTGCTTGAAGGGAGCTGTGCCCCCCGCCCCCCAAGAAGCACATGCTGGAGTAGGCTCCTGGCAGGACCGATGGAGCCAACGTTGAAGCAGGTTTGCTGGCAGGGCTTGTGATCTCCATGGCGCCGGAGCAGTATGTTTCAGAAGGACTGCACCCTGAGGAAGGGACCCATGCTGGAGCACGGGGAGAGTGTGAAGAGTCATCCCCCTGGGGAGGGAAGAGCAGCAGAACAGTGTGTGATGGAACTGAGCGCAACCCTCATTCCCTGCACTGCTGTGGGGGAGGAGGTAAAGAAAATCAGGAATAAAGTTAAGCCTGAGAAGAAAGGAGGGGTGAGGGGAAGGTCTTTTTAAGGTTTGATTTTTCTCATTACCATACTCTGTTTTGATTGGCAATAAATTAAATTTATTTCCCCAAGTTGAGCCTGCGTTGCTTGTGATGGTAATTGGTGAGTGATCTCCCATTCCTTATCTTAACCTGCAAGAATTTGGTTTTATTTTCTCTGTCCTGTCCAGCTGAGGAGGGGAGTTGGAGAGCAGCATTTATGTCCAGCCTGGTTCAACCCACCACACTATTTCATGTAGTTATTTGGTGTGTTTTTAGAGAGTGAAGTTTAGAATTTGCTGGGATGTTGTTTGCCTAATTGTTTCAAAGATGATTGGTGTATCAAAATAAAATGTTTTTTGTGAAAATGTACTGCGTTTGAATAAGTGTTTGCCGGAGAAGGCTTCCTCGGTAAGAAGTGAAAGTCCCATGAAGACTAGAAAGAAAAATCTGCTTAGAATAGCCAAAAGCTATAAGCATCAAAGTCTCATGTTCCAGTCCATACTTTGCCCCTCTCAGATCAGTGATCAGCTATTCAGGTCTTCTCAAGCCGTAGAAACTACGCATTTTTCTTGAAGGTAATAAGTATCTTAGAGCACTTTCCTTGGATGTAAAAGCATCCCATTTGAGTGGGATCTGGACCGAACTGGAATTTGAAATGGTCTCAAGTAAGAGACCTAAGTTGATCCTAGAGGTCTTTTGTGTTGACAGGATGTCACATGGAAAAATTAGTAACTGAGGTCTTAAAACTTCCTCAAGTTAGGAAGAAATACCTTTTGCCTAGCTCCTGTGAAATTCATTTGTCTCAGTGTAAAAATGCTTTATGTTAAAGCCAAAGCAGTGAGGAAGTTTCTAATGCCCTCTGAGATGGGGTGAAGGATTTTACTCTAAGTATTTGTAGTACAGTTTTTAAATGAATGAGGTGAACTGTAAGAATGACACATACTAAATCGTTTTGCCAATCATAATGTTCAGTATTTGTCTCCTAATTATTTTTTAGAACGCTTCTGAATATTTTAACTTCAGAAAACTAGGATGAAGTACATATTTATGTGGCTTATTAAGTTCAGCTCCTTTTTTGGAGAGGGGGAAAATAGGTTATGCTACAGAAAAAGGTTAGAAGATTATTGTACCCCAAGGGCAAAACATTTTTTCTTTATTCAAATAAAAGATTTGTATCCCTATCTCTCTTATGATATTAAACGGATTTATTTAATTAGAAGATTGTTGTGGATGGCATTTTGTGTTTTCTGTTTTTTCCTGAAGATTTTAATTTTGAAGTATTTGTTGTCTTAGCAGTAGTATTTTGGCCACCTACTACCCCATTTGCAGTGGGAGGTGTTTACTGAGGACAGTTACATTATTGCCATCTGATGATCAAACAATTATGGATGAAAAATAAACCAGTTGGCACTTCATTAAAAATTGTTGGGTACAACAGAAAATTTTGACATTATCCTGAGGAAAAAATCAGAACTACTTAATGTTATCAGTAGGAGCAGCTCTGATTAATAGGGCTCCTCAAGTGTGGTAAAGTGAAGCATACACATGTTTGCAGAATCAGGGCTGCATGCTGATTTGTCCAAAAGCATCTTGATACCTTGCTGCAAGAGTCCATTTCAAAACATTACTAGTGCTTCCTTTTATTAGGAACAATTTTGTGTTTCCTCTTACAGATTTCAGTTTCCTTGGACCTTTGGTGGCCGTAAGTGATTTACTTTATGGAATTTTCCTCTAAGCAAGGACAAGGAGCCAAATGTCTCGAGAAACTAAACTCTGGCAGATAGAAAAAGGGGTTAATGCTGAGTCTGGAGTAACACTGTTTAGATTGGGCTGACCATAAATCAACAGCTTCATTGTGTGAACCTGACTACTCTGTATCCTTCAAGAGGGACTAGAGACTGATAAGGAAGGAACCTCCTGCCTCAGAAGGCCCAGAGGCTGTATGGTTGCCCAATTAGCATGAAATCAGCAAAAAACTGTGGTAACTTGGAGAAAGGTGATAATATCAATAGGAGATTGTGACCACTGACTCACAGCCCAGCTCCCCAGTGGATACCTCAGACCCAAAGGAAGAGGGCAGAGGAAGTGAACTGAGCATGTGCACTCATCTACCTGCCAGGCAAAGGGCTAATAACCAATCACTAAATAGAACAACAACACAAATGTATTAGAATGTACTCATGTTTTGCATACAAATACAGCATAGGAGGTACTGTGGGGGTGTGCTTGATTTGTGGGACACCAGTGAGCACACAGGATAGTACATACCTGAAATCAGTAATCATTGTCTCTCCTGAGTGTGTAATTATTGGCAAGTTGCACGCCGGGCAATGAATTCCCTCTTCAGATAATATAAGATTTGTGATCACTCTGCTAAGCTGACAGTTGTGGTTGTCTCTTAATCTGAGAAGTTACTTTTTGAGTAGAGAGGTGTAGGAGAAAGGTTTAGGAAGTTTGAATATTGAGCCTGGAAGCACACGGTATCTCAATTTGTGTGGTGTACATTTTAACAGTGCCTAGAAGGTTAAATGTAATGTCATATGAGTGCAGCTGCAGTGTTTTCGGGACTAAATTGGCTCACTGATTGTGGGCCAACCAGGTGTGCTAGTTACCACAGCTGTAAATAGATAAGTGCACACCAGTGCTTACAGTTAAATTGGCTTAAGCAAACTCTTCCTCACTTGAGCGGAATTCTTCACGGTATTCCACATGGAAAGGGTTTGATAGCAGTTTTGAGATGATGACCTGCTACAGTTCAGCCTTCCCAGGTTTGTGCAGTAGTTTTTTGTAGGTCTCCAGTCATACTGGAGCAAACTATTTTCTTTGGCTAGTATCCATATCATTTTATTTCTTACACAGGCTTGTTTTAGTAAGTGATCTAAATGAATAGAGGCTGGCACACCTGCTGCAGAAGGATGCAATGAATTCAAAGGGACACTTGGGGGAGACTTCATGTCTCATATTTTATTTCCAGTTTTTTATTTGTTTGAAGTAACATCACTGTGAATTGAGATCTATTATTCTAAAACTCTTGAAAAAAGAAACTTTTATTCTTATAATCTCTTTCTATTTCTGGTTAAGGAATAGAAATCTGAAAGCTTCTTGAGATGGAGCATATTTTGGCTTGGTGGTGGTGATATCTTACTACTTTTCTTTAGAAACGGTATAATTGTAACTGACTGACTACCTAGATATGAAAGCCACAATGAATGATACAGCTGGGGGAAAGCAAAAAGAGGGGTGTGCATGAATAAGAAGTTTGTGATAGTAGGTGAACCAGATAGTTGCTGTTTTTCATTTATTAGTTAAGAATGCTCACCATTGCATTCAGGTTGCATGCCTATTTCTATTTTAATTATTGATTGTCAGTATCTCAGTTCTATAAGGAATCTATCTTTCCCAAATTGCATCTTCGTAGTGTTAATCAAGTCTTTGCATAAGTACATCTTTAAAATAGAAAAATGAAAGACTTACACATACAGCAAGAATTCACCTCTTCTAACACAGGAGATACAGCATTCCCACATATTAAAGAAAAGCCCAAAAATGATGTTTTTGGAGGGAAATTAGTCTCCTGAGTATGTGGGATGGTGTCTTCTGTTGCTGGCCATAGCACAGAGTTACCCTGATCTGATCAGAAAATATTAGCACAATACTAGGGTAAATAATAGACATGATCAGTCTATTTTTCTGAAGGATCTAGCAAGAAGGGGAAATGAAATTGTCAGAGAACTTGGATGAATAACTCCTGACTTAAATTATGAGCTTACCAATGAAGAATTTTTAATTACTGTATGGCAGCCAACTAATTTTCTAAGTTGAGAGATCACAAACGAGTACATTCCAGTTGTGATGAGAGGGCTGACATTTCATGTTTTGACATTTTTTTAGCTCCTGTTAAACAAATCTTAACCAACTAATCTTTGGAAGTTATCTATAGGATAAAATCAATTTTTCTGCTGAACTGTATTTGTAAGGTAAAATTATGTATGGTAGTGTTGCTGTTTGCTGTTTTATTTTCCTATTACAAGCAGAGTAAAAATACTGCATTGTCCAGGTTGAGTTTTGGAAAAATCTATTTAAATAATGTTAAATGCTGTTTTTCCTCTGTAGTTGATTCCAGTGAGGCCACACCTCAAATACTTCGTTTAGTTTTGGGCTCCTCACTATAACAAGGACATTGAGGAGTTGGAGTGGGTCCAGAGATGGGCAACGAAGCTGGTGAAGGGTCTGGAGAACAAATCTTGTGAGGAGTGGATAAGGGAGCTGGGAGTGTTTAGTCTGGAGAAGAGGAGGCTGAGGGGAGACATGATCACATGACCCTCTATAAGTACCTGAAAGAGGGTTGGAGTGAGGTGGGGGTCAGTCTCTTCTCCCAAGTAATGAATGATAGGACAAGAAGAAATGTGCTCAAGTTGTGCCAGGTGAGGTTTAGATTGGACATGAGGAAGAACTTTTCACTGAGAGGGTTGTTAAGCATTAATATGGACTGCACAAAGAGGTGGTGGAGTCCCAATCCCTGGAGATATTTAAGAGACACATAAATAAGGTGCTGAGGGACATGAGTTAGTGGTGGGCTTGACAGTGTGAGGTTAGTGATTGACTTGATGATCTTAAAGGTCTTTTAAAAAATAAATTATTCTAAAAAAATTGTCAGCTATTAGAAAGATAGGCAGTGGAAAACATAATGCTTTGTAACTGACAGTCCACGCTTGCTCAAAGAACCTAGATTATTTGCTCTGTAACTGTGGTCTCTTGCAAGGCACTTGCTCAGGCATGCTAAAAGGGACTATGCACAGTGATATTTCTGGCTTCTGTGCTGCGTTTTAGCTTTTCTTCTCTCTTCTTGACTTGATGGCAAGGTCTCCTCTAGCTGGCTGGAGCAATGACCCAACAGACTGCTTGTATTTCCAAAGTTTTACCACCAGGCTCTCAAGCATCGGAACATAGGTGGTATTTCTAATTAAAGAAAAAGGGAGGTGGGGGAAAAAAGTTGCAGCTTGTGGTCTCTCAGATGAAAATTGTTTCAGCTTCTGAGCTATGCATACTAGTTATGCAACTGAAAGAGTTGTATCTTTGAGGTGTTTTAATATGCAATACTGTACTATTACTTACACCTCTGGGTAGACATTGTACAGTCTCCTACAGATGATGTGAATCCTAATTCAGACATTTAGATCATGATTGTAACAGCTTACTATGCAGTGTTTTTATTAACTGGTTTGCCCCTGCTTTGGCTGTGATATATAGCTCACAGTAACAATAAAAGAGGTGAGGTTCTGCAACAGATGGCAGTGTAGGAAGAAGTAACTCTAATAGAAAATGTTTCCCTATAATAAAATGTAAATTTAAGAGACTCAACTTAGAATTCTTTGATTTTCAAATGTTATGTTTTTATAGTATAGGGAGTTTGTTTGTTTGATTGTGGGTTTTGTTATTGTTTTTCCTTAAATGGACTAAGATATTCTGGCACTTATGGTCAACAACCCGAGGATTCTTCTGTCTTGTATGGTAATTGTTTAGCTAGACAAATGTCCTGGTTTTCTTCTAACTCACTGAAAGACAATTCTGCAGCCCAGAGACTGTAGAGTTTAGAAAGCTGATGTTTATGCCCCAACTCAGGACTTCAGAACTCAGAATCCTTCTAACCCTGTAGGTAAAGTCAGTGAGCAGCTGGCTAGAACCTCATTAGATGTTCAGCCATGTGTAAGAGTTTCAGAAAGTGGGTAATAGTTACATGTCTGTGCTCACACTGACTCTGGCTCTAGAGATTAAATGCTTCCCTCTCTATCTTCTCTCAGAGCTCACAGAACATGGTGTTCTCAGAACATGTTTGTTGAAGACCTATCAGATGGGCTTTGCACAAAACAAACCAGAGCTACTCCTCCCACTCCTGAGTAATAGCTTAGTGGTTAGAGCATTCCCAAAGAGTGAGGACTCTAGGTTCACCACCTTTTCTGCCTGAGGTGATTCAAAGCCATGGCTCTTACACGTCTAGGCTCCCACAATGAGAGAATTAGACTACCTTTTGCTCTCATTTCTGGGCCAGTGAACTGCTTTAAGGATTGCATGTAAAACAGGACTAGTGCAGTTGGAAGTGTTGACAGTATTGCCATCATTAAATAGCTTAACTTTGTTGTTTAGGGAGGAGAAGCTGAAATCACCTCAGGCTTATTAATGACTTGACCTTGGCCTCTACTTAAGTGATCTAACCTCAGAGGTGAGAGCCAGTCTCTGGGCTTGAGGTTGTGGTCTTGAATAGATGCAAATGCCTTTTGGCAGGGGGGTGCAGAAAGCTCTAGTACAGTGAGAGATGAGACTGAAGATGCACTCCTGTCTTCAGTGCTTCCTGTGGCTTCCAACTTTACTTACAGGTTTTTGTAAATGCTAGTTAAGGTGGATTACCCTCTTGAATTTTTATATAACAATAATAAATGCAATTTATTAATTAAATGCAACTTTTGCGTTCCATGGTGATAGACTGAAGTGTGTTATTTGCCAAGAGATTCAGGCACTGAGGAAGTGGTGTTGTCTTGAGCATCACTGGACTTCTCTGCAGTGTAAAATTTGACCTTCCACTAGATAATTCTTCCTTTAAATAACATTTAAAGGTTTCTACACTAGATAACTAAACTGCCTTTGTTGTGTTCCTGTGGTGAGAATGAACATGAAACTTCCTGCTCACCAGTATTTGAAAAAGGCAGTTGAAAGTGGAGATGTTTTGTCATTTGGTTGTTGCACCTGTTTCTAGTACATAGTCTGTCCAAAATGCATACAGAATTTTATTTAATTTTTTTAACCTTGTGGTGGTTTAGCCCCGGCTGGGTGCCAGGTGCCTACCAAGTTGTAATCTCACTCCCTCACCTTGGTACAAGTGAGGGTCCTTTGTGAAGGCTTGAGAGCTTTTCTCTTCTCATCTCCAGACTTCTTCCACTTCACATCCCCTCACACTTGAGGGCACTGTAGCTTCATTCTTTCTTTATACTTGACTGGCTCTACTAGCTCTTAGTTTGAACCAAAACTGGGTGTCTATTGAGTATTTTTTGTGAATTATTGATTTTTCTTTTTTCCTCTAAAACTGAAGATAAATGTGTTCAGATCAAGCAGTTTCCATTAAAGGAAAAGAAGTGCTTTAAAATGGCTGTGTTGTTTGTATAAGATTTCATAGTACAGTTTGGCACCTGGGAAGGAAGTACTTGGTCTCAGACAGACTTGCAACTTGCTTTCAAAACCCAAGTGCAATAAGATGTGTGCCCTACTGCAGCAAAGTGGCTGAAACAGGGTTACAGAACCAGTAGGACAGTCTGGAGGAAGAAGCAAAACAGTGTCAACAAATACTGTACACCGTACAAAGTTTAATACAGGGTGAAGCTTAAAGTCTTCTTGCAGAGAAATGCTTATTCTTGTTGCTACATAAGTTTTCCCATGCTAAGCTTTTTCACTTGACTGTACTATACAGGAACTAGATCATTACCATTAAAGGAACCTGAAGTTCTTCCAAGTTTATATTCAGGCCAAATGAAGTAAGCCTCTAGCAAACATGCAACTAGGTGACATAGTAGCATATATTAAATATGCAGAGGTAGTTTCCCCATCTCCTAATTACATCAAATAACAGGAGATGAAATACATGCCTCTTTAGTGACACTGTGCTTGAACTCTGTTTAACAGAACTGCATTCAAACAGAGATCTGTGTGCAGTTGAATCTCATACATAGTGGATGGCCATGAGCATCTTGAAATGCCATAGGTTCTGTGAACAGTACTGTGGAAATCTGCAGCCTGTGGTGCAACTGAGTATTTGTGACTGACCTCCCAGCGTAGGCTGCAACACCTCACTTCATACTCAGGCATTCTGATTTTTAGGGTAACTTCACAAGGCCACATGTAAACCGAATTACCGTGAACTTAGGAGTAGCTCATCTGTAAAAACTGACTTGTCTGATTTGATATGTAAAACATATCAAACAAGGGAGTGTACTGTCAGTTTCTCCTGTGTTAAAGCTTGTCCGCATGCTAAAACATATATTCCATAATCTTCAACACTTTTTCTTAAAGGATTTTGGAAAGGAAGGAAATGTAGCAAGTGCCAAACATCAAGCGGTGCTGCAGACAATTATTGATTTAATCTATTGGCAGTAGATTAAAGAAGATGGCAAGTGATGGACACTTCTTTCCCTATTTTCCCACAAGACTGGGCTAACAGTTTTCTCCCTAGTCTCCCAAGTGACAGGAATTAGCTACACAATTCCTGGGATAACTGTTTAGTGACCTCCTAGTTGTAAAAGCTTTTACGAATGTTAGGAGCCTAGAATTAGAATGACACTTATCATCATGGTGTGGGGTTTTGTTTTTTTGTTTCTGGAATAGCTAGCATAAAACTGAAGGCTGGCTCTTTGTCAGGTTAGCAGGTTTCCTTTGTGGTGATTCCTTCCCTCTTCTGTGAAGTTTTAATCTTTAAAATACTAAAGGGAGAAGTAAGCAACAAGAAACAAAGGAAAACAAAACCTGGCAGCTTTCAATTTAAGCTGTCGGTGTTCTTGAAAGGAGGGACAGACTCCATTCAGTCCTTTACTGTGGATTATTACACCTACACTGAGGAACCAGAGAAAGCAGCTGTTTGTGTGAAGTGGAATCCAGTGAGACGATCCTGTAATGATCCACTGCTAGTGCTTAATTTCTCCCTGCTGGAAATCTAGGAATCTCCCTAGCCTAAACAACATATGTTTATTAAATTAATGTATCCCAGAGTAGTTTGTTCTATTGTGGACCCAAGATCTTTCTCAGCCAGGCCTTCTGGGTTATTTGACTTAGTTGGGATGCAGATGATTTATAGAGACTTAAATGAGTATAGTTAGACCCGCACCTGGATGAAACACAGTGCAGGAAACACAGAGGTGTAAAGAAAGTATAACAAGCTCTTTAGGTTTGTACAGTTCATATTGTCAAACTGCAGGTTTGCAAGCTGTAACTATTAGAAGAATCACATTGTAAGATGAAGGGGGAAACACACTTGGCTCTGGTATCAGGCTTTCATGGAATGAGAAGATGGTCCGAGCTCTAACAGTCCCATTACTTCTAGTCATTTCTTTTCCTTCTTTTTAGGGTAGAAGAATTTGAGATTAAGTTTTCAGTTAATGACAGCTTAGCAGTTTTCACCTCTAGCTCAAGAGGTCCAACCTCTTGGAGGATGGGAGGTTTTGGGCTTACAGCTTCAGATGAGTTTGGACACCAGCTGAGCTTTGTCCGGTGGTTCTGGTGGAGCAGTGGTCAGAATTAAGCAGGGGTGTAATGCATGCTATTTGCTTTCTGCTGTGAAGATAAAGCTAAAGCAAGAGATAAAGTCTAGTTACCATTTCTGGGTGGAAAACAGAGCAATATAGGTTGGTGAGGAGGATCAACACAGCAGCTTGTGAAGATAGGAAGATTTTTCTGAAGCTTGTTCAGTGTTATCTCGCTTTGACTGGTAAGGTTAGGGAAAGGAAAATTCCAGTCTCCATAAAGGTTGTGAGAACATGAAGCTTTGAGAATGTATTCAAAACTAATCATTTTTTTTTTTCAGTAAGTTAGAGCTTTATTTGGGTGTTTATTTGGGGCAGTAGGGAAAGGTATGAGAAAAAAAGTTAGCTAGTAGTAATGCAAAAAATACTGCTTTAGAATTTAGACACCTCTGCCAGATTGTTCTTGTCTTTGAAAAGTGCTCCATGGAATATGCAGATTCCTGTGGAAAAAGTTTTCGAAACCTTTTTGCCTGTTTAGCTTTCTAATAGTCTGATTACCAAATGGCAGGGAGAAAGAAGTTCATTCAGTGTTAGATTGTTGAGACAACCAAGTAGTGAATCATAACCTTAATGCCTGTTTTGTACCAACTGCCAAATCACATTATTGGAACAAAGTAGCCTGCTAAGGCACAAGAATACTCAGCAGTTAACAACTGATCAGTCACAAAGCTCTACAGACAGGAATCGTAAAAGAAGAGTGGAACCTGCAAATGTTAGACAGGCAGAATCAGAAATGAAAGCAATGCAATAAACATCTTCGTGCCTAGGCTAACTGCAGGTAGCAATGCAATAAACATCTTCGTGCCTAGGCTAACTGCAGATTTCTAACTATCGCGTTTTTGAGCAAATTATGTCTATGTTAAATTTGCTGAGTATTTTTGTCGTAGCTTGTTGTTTAGGGTTTTTTTTTTACTTACTCTACACCATTGAACTCTGATGTTTTCGCTATTAATCTCTGAGGTAGAGCATCTCTGATGTCTGATTTGCAGGTTCTATTTTCTGCCTCAGCTGTCTCTGCATAGATCAAACTCATGTGTGCACTTGATGACTACCATAGTTAGCACATCCTAAATTGAACTCCTTTCAGCTTTCCATAGACTCTCATCAAGTTTTCTCATTGCTCTTGCGTACTACTTGGCCATCATCTTACTGGCAGTATCTCCTACTGCCAACTGACTGATCATTATGTCAACATTTTGGTTTTTAAACATCTGCTCCATTCCCCTGGTAATTACTCCCTGAAGCTATTGATTTCTGTATTGACTGTTCAGACAGGATCTGTGTGACTTTGTGTGCCTATAATACTGGGCCTATATCAGTAACAGACTGTCCAGATTGCACATGCTTGCATCATGCAGGATGTGGGGCTGCAGTAACCTCTGACGCACAACAGTGTAATAGAAAAAGGCACTGCTGAGGCAGGACACAGGGGTGAGGAAATAAAGTAGACAATGTTTAACTGTCTGAAATCCCAAATGAAAGGAAAACTGTCCGCTTATGGGAAGTCACAATTTTAGTGTTGCAGTTCCTTGACACAGGGTAAGACAGCTTAGTACCATCTGTATAATTCTAAGGCACAGCTCTTATGAGCCGAAAGCAGGTAAGTGCAGTAGTTTGTCTGGGTTTTTTTTTTCCTTTCTAGTTTGCTTTTATACGTCTTCTTCAAAATATTTGCGCAAAAGCTTTTTTCACTATTTTTCCAGTGCTAACTAGTGAACCAAAAGAAAACCCCTTGGTAAAATCCCCGTGTATTTTGTTAACCATTACAACATTATTAAAAATTAACAGTTTGGGTCTATCTGAACACAAAAGATGACAATCCTTGTCCTGGAATTCTTCCAGGTGTTAAGTTTCTCTGTCAATCTTGAAACTGATTTAAAGATTGAAATCTACTTTAAAATGCAACTTAGGAAGTAATACAAACTGTACAGACAGTTTTCTAATGAAATAGTTTTGATTTCACCCTAACAAATTAACTACAATTGTGGTGATTTTGTTGTTCAGTCATCACAATTGCAAAGTTTTAGAGTGAATTTATGAACTTGTCAGGTTCAAATTCTGCTAATCAAAGCTATTGTAGGTAGCTCTTAAGATCATATCTCAACTTCTGAAGCCTCTGCCAACTTGGTGTTACATGCAAGTTTATGTGTCCTTCTGTTGAAAGGTACTTTATGTGTTGGTTTATTGTAAGGAAGGGATGGAAGTATAACTGAGACTTTGATCTCTTGAGAACTTGGCATGTCAGTGTTCTCTCTGACTTCTCAAGATTCTTCGCTTAAGAAATCTTCCTCTGTCATTTCTCTCCAAAATATACCTTCTATTTCTTTAACAATAATGAAACAGATGTAAGAGTTCTGGGACTGGCCTGGGAGTACAGATGAATTTTGTTCCTGGCCCTGCCACTGTCCAATTTGCTGTGTGGTCTTGGATGAGTTACAGTCCCATTTAAGTTTGCTTATCTATAAAATGGAAATAATGCATATGGAACTTCACACCAATTTTAAGTTATTTGAAAAGTGCTAGGATGAAGTTATGGAGATACGTTTAGCTAAAGGTGCAATATTTCCAGTTAACGTTTACACGCTACTGCACTTTAGAAATACACATAGCATATGTAGCATAACATATTAATAGGAGGAACAAAATTACATGTAGATGGACTACGGTGGAAATTATGTCACCTATATGATGTAATAATTTATCTTGTTATCATGAACTGGCAACTTACAGCGCTATTTGCCTTTTCATTTCATTTTATTGGCATTTCACTTCACATTTATTCAGCTTTAATTCAGAAATAACTAAACATGTTCAAACTTTACAAGAAGCTAAATTTAAGTTGGGGGAGGGAAATAGAGCATGAGGTGAAAAAAAAAAACATTTTACGGTCCTTCCATCCATATGTGCTTACAATTTCCTTCCTTAGAATCCTAAAACACTTCAATTTGGGGTTAGGGTAGATAATTTCATCAAGACATTGAGGTTTCTTTTTTTTTGCTGGCCATTGAAATCTAGCTAGCTTTGAGAAGTGAGTAAGCTATTTAGCAGAACACAGCAGTGCTGCACAGTATGTGAGGACAGAAAGAACGACATACTTGAAAGTATAAAGGAAAGCAGGATTTGGCCAAAGTGAGATCTAGCCAGAAAGCTTATGCTTAACTGAAGTCCAGTATGGTGTTGGAAAATTAAGCCCCCCTCATTGCTTTTGTCAGTATGTTTACTAATCTCTTCAGCTTAGACATCAGTAATGGGCTTTACTGTAAAGCATTCCTTTAAAATGGTGACCTTTGGAGCCAGGCTCGAGAGAGAGCACATTGCAATCAACATACTCTGCTTGCATGTTATTTCTCCTGCCATCTTACAAGTCATATTGCAAAGTGGGGCTGGCAGGAGGAAGAAAAGTGGACAATGTCATCATCTTGAAATCTGTTATGACTGCAAAGCTAGCCTTCTGAAAGATGTAAAATCAAGCTATGTTTTGCCATGCCCTTTCTGGAAGGTAGATACAAAATCATAGCAAATTTCTACAGCAGTGTACAGAAGTTCCAGTGTTCAGTTTGAGAATGGGAGGATAAATCTAAGCCATGTTTTCACTTACATAAACGTTTTCTCTTATGAAATTCACATGTATGTAACGTAGGTTGCCAGGCTGATTGCTGCAGCTGTTTAAAATAGAAAAGCAGATGGAACAAATAGAAAGATTTACCACACAGCTTGATCTCTTACCCTGAAGCAGCCATTCATCATCGGCACTGCCGAGACAAACAGAAAAACGAGTTTCCTTTCAGAGCTGCGATTGGGCTTGGAGAGGTGGCAGAGCTGCACGACAGCCTCCGGATTGGCCAGGCTGGAACACACCTCTGGAATCTGTTTATTTCCTAAAAATACGATACAATCTTTCACATTTCATCTACAGATCTTTTATCTTGCTTTTAATATCCAAATAAACTTGAGCAAACACAGTTAACCTTTTTGGAATGGCTGTAATAGTTGAGCTAAATGAGTGGAAGGAATTCAGGGGTTTTGGATGTTTTGTGTGTGTTTTTTTCCCCCCCCCCGCGTACAATGAGGCCTATGCGAGTTGTTTAGATCTATTGTTTGTATTTTTATGGGTGGGTATTTATGATATTGAAGAACTTTCTTTCATCTTCACTAGAGCTGAAAGGTTTTTTTCAGATCTTATAATGTACTGACAAGCTTATAGTGAAAGCAGCTATTCTTTTAAAGCTGTTTTTATGTCAACTCCGTAAATTTTGTTTACACTTGCAGTAGTGGCTTTCATTGGTTTTGTAAATATCAAGCGCCTATTTCTAATTGAGCTTTACTGAGCTATGGCTTCTTTTTTAAAAAAAAATAGATTTAAATACATCTGGAATTTTCTTGGGTTTTGTTGTTGTTGTTAAAAGGCAAGGACTTTAAGAACTGTGAAGTCCTATGTAAAATAACTTCAGACCATAACTAAGTGAGAGATTTGATCAGCTGTGGTGAACGTTCCAGCTGAGTAAGTATCTGGCATAACTGAGTACATCAGAACTCATTAACCTACTTCCTAACCTTCTCCCCTCCCCGCCTCCCCTCCCCCTCCCGAAAAAAAGGAGAGGGAAGAAAATTATGTGGGAAATACACACGACTTTTGTTGTGGTTCAGGTGAGATGTGTACAAAACCAGAAGGCTGCAAAAAGTTTGTTTGTGAAACAGGAACTTGTTTTTATGAAGTAATAAGGCTTTGGACAAGCAGTAGATGGCAGGAATATTGACTATAGGATTTATTACCTTCAGGTAGATAAGGCAAAGATACCTAGGAGAATGAGAACAGAAATGGATCAAATGAAAGATTAAAGGCAACAGAAATAGACTACCAGAAACCCAAGTTTAGCTTTTTTTCCCCCTGCTTAAATAATTGCTTTTGCTGCTGTTATATTTAAATACAGATAAAAGCAGTAATACTTAAATAATACTTAATACTTAAATTGCCAGACAGCTTTTGAGTAAGAACCTGTATTTTTCTTATCTATATAGAATTCACATGTTGAGATTTCCAAAAGACTAGCCTTGCTGCATTATTGATGTTGCTTAACCAATATTAAAAATTCCAGTCTTACATTTTTTGCACCCTCAGTGATGGCTTTATAAACTTTCCCATTATCCCATTAAAATTCCTTGCTTTTTGGGGTGATGGGGAAATAACACCTATACTTAAGGAGGAATTACCAGTAAAAGATATTTTAAGTTCTTTGATGCACAAGTCTGTTTATTTTGTGTAATTCTTAATCCATAAAGTGACTGAGAAAAGTCTTTCCCCAAAACCTAAAAAGGTAGATTAATACGTAATTCAACAGCTGCAAATTGATAAGTGGAATCATATTGTTGATACCTAATTTTTGTTGTTATTTATAAGCTATATCACAAGCAGAAGGGATTTTTGCCATACAGGAAACATTTTTTCCTGTTGGATAGGAATGGGAGATGTAGCAGCCTCATTTCTTTTATGCTCTTTTTAATAATTCATGATTTTAATATTTTTAAATTAGTATAATTAAAGATATCTGTGTGAAGGAGAGAAACTTATTGACTAATGACTTCAGTTTACTAGCATTATATCTGGATTATCTGAGACTTAGTAAGTCTAAGGTATGAATCTAGGCATTAAGATCTAAATTTGAAAGGTGGCTATAGCTGTCTTCTAAATTGCATATTAAAATAGTGAACAATGCAAGCCTTAGCACAAAGCTATCTATCCCCTTTACATAAATTCTGCTGCCGTTTAGCCCCTTTTGTGAGAGACAAAGGATACATGTCTTCCCTTTTTCCAGGAGGAGGGGAAAGTACAGAGGAAATTATGAGAGCTCTTACTTTTTTACCTTAAGTGACACTCTCTTTACCTCCTAAAATATTTGCTGATGCTAAGTTGGTTAGTAAAACTGGAAGCTTGTAGCAGAGATTAAAATGTATGATTGGATAGCAGGTGGAATTAGACACTGAGAAGTGCAAGACATGCATGTAAGGGGAAATGATTTCTTATTTTACATACTGTAGTGGGTTGTGTTTTGTGTTTATTACTCAGAAAACAGTGAAATATTATTAGATCTGTCTGTTCCATTCTTGGCCAAATAGTAGACAAAGAATGGAACAAAGGATCATCCTAACAATTAATCCCAGATGTATTCTACTTAAAAAAAAAAAGTATACCAGAGCAAGTGGAGAAGCGGGTCCAGGATGGTGGGAAATATTTAAACAAAACAGACTAAGAGTCAGGTTGGAATAGAATTGTGAAGGAGGGGCACAGCACAATAGTAAAACTAGTAGCATAGAGAAGGGGAACAGTATTTCTCTGTTTCCTTCTCATATGAAAGAATAAAGAGCTTCCAATGTCATTATTGGGTAGTAGGTTGCATGCAAAATGAGAAGGGTTTTTGTTTTGTTTTAAATAAAACACACTTAAATTTTGAAACTTTATTTCTGTAGGCTAGTATGGCTGCCAGTACCTTATCAGACAGCTACATAAAAATTGGGACAGGTTTTTGGAAGGGTTGTTCAATGCACTTGCCTCATCTCTGGCTCAGCTTGAATAATAGATCGCTAGAGGCAAGCAAGGAGTTAGTGTCTTAGAAAAGCAAGCAGGCTGTGGAACTTCACCTTATGCAGTTTCCTGGGCCTTTGGTATGTGTTACTGTACCTGGTAGCACTTAACCAAGGGATGACACCTTTGTCCCAAATATACCAGTAAGCCCTCCTCAAGAAAAACTAGTGAGCCATACTGCGGGGGGGGGGGGGGGGGGGGGAGGGGGGGGGAAAAAAAANTAAGTAGGGGAAAAAAACCCAAACAATGGTCAAAAATGAGGGGACACTGAATAAAGTACCCATTAACAAGGTATTTACCTTGTTGAAGTTGTCCCAAGGAGAACTGTTAGTGGCCAAATGCATATTCTCAGTGCTCTGCTTATATATATGAAATGAGAAGTGGGGAACAAAAAGCGAACCTCCGAGTTGTTGGGATACCCATGTAGCTGTGACTTGTCAGCAGAACTGTTTTCCCCAGTGTTTTGGATCTTCAGGTGGTCAAAGATATAAACAAAAAGAGAAGGGCAGAAATGCAACCAAAAATCTCAAAATTACATGTTAAGGAGATGATGCTTCTGGCATATTGAGAGACTCTGTCCTCTCTGTAAAAGGACCCAGTGAACAGTCATGAAATTGCCTGTATTCGTAGCCCCATATTCCAGCTCATATGCCATGCATACTATGTATTAGCTCTCAGTAAAAGCAACCAGCACTGTTAAAGCTTTAATTCTCTTATGTAGCTTAACTTAGAATCTTACTGAGATTTAAGACTTTTGTCCTATTCTTCATGGAGAAAATACATCAGTCTTATATACAACACTAAATACTATATGTTCATGTTTGCTGCAGTAGCTGCTATAGTGACAAGGTACAAAAGTACAAAATGAACAACAGGGCAAGAAAACATTGATTAATAATCTGTACGTTTGTGGTTTTTTACTGTTTGAAGATGCTGCTGTTTCTCTAAATTTGACCTAAGTGCAACATTGCCTCACAAAACTCTAGCCAACTCAAGTTCATGGCTGGGATATCACAGAAATGATGCCATTTTTAAAGCTAAAAGTGGATAACGGTGTTAAATTGCTTGGTTTGGTTTACTTTTGGCAAGATTTTAAGAAATTTAATTGCTAGGAGGTTTGCCTTCTGTTCCCATCTCAACAAGCCTGGACTACCCTGGATATCTTCAGAGGTGAATGTTACTAAAATAATTATTTACCAGTTCTTCCAATAATTGTTAAATAAGAGGCTGATTTTAGTAATTGTGGATTATAGGTATCTAGGGATGCTGATAAGAAGGAGCTTAGTGTTGTGTTGTTGTTTCCTCAGGGACATTGTCACCTGGCATCTGACTCTAAACAGTGTAACATCTGTCCCTTCTAAAACAACTAAACATTGTTGTGTTTTACTTTTGATTTGTAGAGCAGTCTTGGATTTTGCCAGATCACCAGTTATTTACAACACTTGAAAGATGTACAAGACTTAGCATTGTAAAAGGAATCCTTAGATTTCAAAAGGCTCAAACACAATATTGTGATTGAAAATTGTATTCCCGAGGCAAAGGGAGGCATTTGGAAGCACAGAGTTAGTAATTTTGGAGGTGTTTTTGGATTATGGATTAAATGCTCACGGGGAAACAATTATGTTCAAGGATATTTCTGCCTGTTCTTTTTCCCCCTTAAGTGCAAAAACGAACACATCAAGCTTGTTATTTATAATTTAAAAAAAAAAAAACTAAAACAATGGAAGTTACATGAGAAGAAAATATTCCATGTACATTCCTCTTCCTGGGAGAAGGGTTAGAGAGGAATATGGACTACTAGTAGCTGAATTTTGCGACACTTTGCATACTACTCTAAGCCACAGATGTGCTTGTAATTTGGTTATATTTCATGGTTTCCCAAGAAATACACTTGATATTTTGGCCGTGCCCATTAGATGCAAGGAAACCAGGAATTACCTAAATTTGTTTTACTGTAGTGTAAGAAAATTCTTTTAAGTCTTACATTTTAACCTGGATCAATATGATAAAATGGTAGAGTGGTTTGGGTTTGAGTCTGCTATAGAGGGAAAATTCTGTTCCTCAGTCTGATCTCTTAGTACATTCTTTGCACCCAGGAACTCTCTGAAATAGTAGGATTTACAGGAGTAAGTTGTAGGTTTTATTTATTGACTCCTGTTTTTTCATCCTGTGAAATTCATGTACATGAATCATGGGGTTTTTTTCCATTTTAGATTTTTACACTTACAGGTTTTTATCACCTGAGCAATACATGTATGACTAAAATGTGTCATAAATTGACAACACTGGGTACTGCAGTATCTCTGCACATTTACTTTATGAAATAAAATGAAAATAGCCAATTGCCTGCACATAGACAAAACCAAGTAAATTTTTAACAATGCTTATTATAGGAATGTGTCAGTGTTGCTTTTGAATGGCCTTCTCCACAGTGTGTTGTAGAGAAATGTACCTTTTATTTTAACATATATATGTGGAGTCTGTATATATGGAGTTATTGCTCTTGGCTTGTCTTTACATTTGTCTCTTTTTAAAAAAAAATTATAATACCTTAGTCTAAATCTTGGAGAAACTAGCATGAGTTACCCAGAATTAAACAAAAGAGAATTATCTTTTTAAGCTGAGGAGACAATCAGTGCTTGTTGTGTTTCACCTTATTAACCTCAGTTTAGTGAAGGTGAAAAGATGGAGTGATAGAGAAGACGGAAGGCATCCTCATTCAGAGAGCACCAATCTATTGTCTAGTGAAAACTGCAAAGGAAGTTGCAGGGACTGAGATGGTAAACAAACTCAACAAGAACAGCAGATGGGGGAGGGCAAGTACAGATGTTTGCTTGGGAAAGTATATTGGTTGGGTAGCTCAGAGAAGAACTGATTAATTCCGTATGCTGAGAAGATGAAGTAGTTTACAAACAATAAATTTAAGAGGGAAAAAAAGTGCAAAGTTAATCAGCAAGGAAAGGTGAAACTTTTTTCAAAACTTGGATTTCTTTTAGAAGATAGAGGCCAAAATTTTGTTTTTTAATGAGGGGAATGTTTACCTTCAGTTATACTCACTTGTCCAGAATCTTTCATAATGCAGCTCAGGGAACAGGTAGAGCACAAACACTTAATGAATTCTGGAATTTAATTACATGTCTCCTGGAGGAAGTAGGAAGACATCTGTTGTGTCAGCAACTAAAAACTAAATAAAGAAATAGATTTTATCAAATCTGTAGTGACTTCAAAGATAATATGAACTTTGTACTGATTTCAAAGCTTAACCAAAGCATTAGCTTCATCACTGCTGCTCTTTCTTACAGTGAAGACTCTTAATCTAGAAATGGAAGCTGTGTAGGAGTTAATTTTTTCAGACTAGTTTTTGGAATATCATGTATATGTATGTACACAGGTGAGACCTGACAAAGAAATCCAGAGTCTTAGTAACGTGGCTTGGAGCGTTTGTATGTGTGTGCATGCGGCAACTGGGGCTGTTCAGTCTAGAAAAGAGAAGACTGAGGGGTATTTTATTAATATTTACAAAAATCTAAATGGTGGATGTCAGGAGATTGGGGCATCCCTTTTTTCTGTTGTATCTAGCAACAGGACAAGGGGTAATGGGATGAAGCTGGAACACAAAAAGTTCCATCAAAATATAAGAAAGAAATAATTTACTGTTCAGGTGAGGGAGCCCTGGCACAGGCTGCCCAAAGGGGTTGTGGAGTCTCCTTCCTTGGAGGTCTTGAAGACCCACCTCGAAATGTTCCCATGCGACCTGATCTAGGTTGACCTGCTTCTGCAGGGGAGTTGGACTAGATGATCTCTAAAGGTCCCTTCCAACCCCTACCATTCTATGATTCTATGATATATGTGTGTACACACACACATATATATATATAAACTCTGTCAGTTATCTCTGTGGTGTTATCTGTGACTTGTTTCTAATAATTTGAACAGTTTCTTCGTGGGGAAGAGGGAGGGGGCAGTAATTCCTAAACACACCAGCAATCTATACACTGCTGTGGCTAAATGTTAATTAGCAGTGCTTACTTTGGGAGGAGAACATTCAGAGTTGGAACCCCATCTTTTAGATGGCTATTAGAATTATATTCATTATACTGTGGGGCATTACACTTTCTGTGATATCCTTTTTATCTTGCATTTCTTGTTAAAATAAATCATAAGCCTGCTGTGATAAATAGCTGAGCAGGAAACACCTTGGTACCCTCAGTGCTGCGAAATAAGAGGTGAAAGAAATTTTTGCCAAAAGGAAGCTGATAAATAATTGCCTCCTACACAGAGGGATTGGACAGAGTTATACCACTCTGCTTCAAGTGGAAACTAAGGCAAAAATATGTAAACAGCTTGTTCAGTCACTATAAAAGCTCCAGACACTGTAGCTTAAACCCTTCCTCTCTGTCTTTATGTTACACAAGTGGCTGTACCCTCTCTGTACTGAAAAAAAATGAAGAAAAAGAATGAAATCACCCAAAGTACATGTGCTGAAGAGTAAAGAAATAGTTGAAACAACAACAACAACAACAAATCGATTACAAGTGGCTAATTTAACATTTTAGGTCAGTAAATCAGAGCTGGAGAAAACACTGAATATGATTTGATTTGGGAGGAAGAAGTGCATGATGCAATAATTTGGGTTCATTGCCTTATAGATCAAATAGAACATGGAAATCACCATGCATCAAGAAAAGTGTGGGTATTTTTGCACATTCTAGAGTGCTTTTTCTTCTATTGTATAATATTGCTGCTGAGTAATGTTTGTCAGTCTAAAATTTCCACACTACAAATTCTTCTCCATTTTTCCCACAGCTATAAACTGTGGGAATAGAAGTACTTTTGTCTTGTCATTACTGTGTCTTCATTTGCGAATTTTACAGCTACACCCATATTTCTTTCTAAATTACCATTACTTTGCATTGCTATATGTAAAACCTAAATAGGTATGCCCTAACTTTTGCTTGGAAAATACTGCTATGGCAGTCTATCCATTTTTGCAGCAGGTATTTTGATTTTTGGCAGGAGCAGTTGAACTTAAGGGGCCTTTTCTTTTTTCCATGACTACCACTCAGATTTGTCAGGTGTATTAAGTATTAGAAAGAAGAATTTCCCTTTGTCCCTTTTCTCTAGTTACATGTCTCTGAAAACCTTGCAGCAGTTGTGGACATTATCTAGGAATAGGAGAGGGCTGTCAGATCAGTTATAGGAGTGGAGATGTAAGAGGATAAAACTGGTCTCTGTCCTCAAATCTGCAGTCTAGTCACATAGTTGTGGTAGATTTTCCTTTTCTGGAAATGGAGAACTGAAATGGGGGAAGAACATTACAGTTGGAGCATAGATACAAGTGTTGCTCTTCACTAGAAGTCTGGAGGTTAAGAACCTGTGATGTGTAAAGAAACTTCCATTTAGGAGTAAAGTTACCCCTGTATGCCAGGCACCACCAACAGCATTATGCTGCTGTGCCAAAGTTTCCAGGATTGAAACACAGTGGGAGTTTATGCAGGGTGCTGTTTGTGTTTGAAATCATTCATGCAACCTAAATTCTGTCCCCTTGAGTGTTCACATTCAACTTCAATTACTTAGCAAATATGATCCTCCCCACAGTCACTCTCCAATTAAATTCTGGGAATGTAAACTAAAATTTTAGGCAAGGGCAAGTTTAGCATTTTCCTGTATCCAATTTTCATCTTCTAAACTTTTTGATGTAGGATATTAAATGGATTAGGGACTATCAGGAGCTGAAAAAGGGAAGTTCCTGTATTTGCATACATTGTCTCAGATCTCTGGTAGAGCTTTGTTTCATTGTTGTAGTCTATTTATGCCTTCCTGCAAGTTCTGGAAATGCTGAAACTGCAGAAAACAAGAATGTGGTTCTGAGCAACTGTACAGCAAGTTCTGTTTTAATCACTTTCATCAGCTTTATCCTACAGTAAAAGCTGTGTACTGTATCTGTTGATCATGAGGGGGGAGGAGAGGGAATTTAAGTTGTAATTACAGCCTATTTTAATATCTGATTTATGTATGAAAATCATAAATGTGTTACAACCTTTCCTAGGACTGTCAGAGCATTATGAATCAATAAATGATAAACCGAACAGTTTTTGTACCAATACTTAAAATATAAGCCTATCACTAACTGCTACTTTGTCCATGGATTCAAAATTAGGGAAAAAAAAAAAGATAGGAAACATTAGCTTGCTTCCCAGAATAACAGCTTTCAACATGAATTTAATGTGAAGCAGAAAACTCAAAACTGTTCTGGATTTTGGAGGACTGAGTATTTGATCTCCCAGGAATTTGATATTGTCTGCCTGAGGTAATTAGGAAAGAGCTATGCATTGTTGATATTGGTACAGATACTGGTGTAAAAAAATATACCAATAGCCTGACTGTTTTACAAAGTTGAGAGCTGCTGTTCCTAGGCAGGTTGCATATATTCTTAGCTTTCATATGAAAATTAACTATGGACTGAAGCAGACAAGTCCTGGTTGGCTTGTTCAACTGACAAATGCTTTCTGATAGTATGAGTATGTCCTAGTTCAGTAAGGAGGTATTGCTGCTAATGCATCTCTTGGGTAATCAAGTTGCAAAAAATGTAAATTTCACTTTCAGCTTAAAAAACTGTTTACAGCACTTAATTGGAGCTTAGTAAATATGGACTAATGTTAAATATTTACATTAAAAGCAGTTTTCCAAAATACTTGGGAAAGTTCTGTTTCTGTTTTAATGTCATTGGCTGTACTGTCACTCAGGCTTCTACTTTAGTAATACTGCATGAGAACATTGTTTATAAGACATCTGAAGCTCAATCTGAGTGTTATGAACATTAAAAATCAGGATTTTGGAGGTTTGATAACCTGAAAGGTTTTAGAAGACCATAATATTAAATTGCCAGTTGTTTTAGCATCAGTAAAGTAACCAAAACATTCACAAGAGGAGCAGAACTTACCCTACATTACTTTACAAATCCCTCATCTCCTAAGCAATGACTTTGTCTCAGTATGCTTTGTGGAGTGTTTTATCTCTCAGAATATGTCCCATGTTTCTTAGATGGCTCAGCTCCAGAAGTGCTTTAGCACAGTCAACTTGTTCTATTCTTATATGCCTTGTTCATGACGTTTTCCTTCTCTTCATTACTTAGATCTGTAGTGTATGTCATAATTTCTTCTTCCTTGCATATCCCTGATGTAAGTGTATTTCTTCACATATACACACTCTTCCACATTCTGTTGTTATTACATATAGAACAAGATTTTATCTTTCTGTCCCATGAACTCAAAATTTCATTCAGGAAGAAATAGGACTTCAGAATTGAGCTGATCTAGGACTATTTTTTAAAGGGCACCTTTCCATATCACCTTCTTTTCCATGGGTGCCTGGACATGCAGCATTCTTACAGAAATGCACAGTAGATACACATCATATTCCAAATCCTAATTATTTTATCACTGAGATTAATGTACAAAATCTATAGTCCTAGCTGGTATTATGAAATCACCTTTTCACTCTAAAGAAATTCAGGATCTCCTGTTATTTTCCTGCACATAACTTCAGCCCCAGTTTCCAAAACTGTCCATAGCTGGTTTCTTGTCTAACATGTACTACACTTAACCCTGTCAGTGGCTGCTTTTCTTCATATGCCTCTCTTGCATTCCCCTGCACCTCTTGGCAGTCTCCAAAAGGTGGATAACCCTCTAATAAAATCCTTTCATGCTTCTATTTGGGGACTTTCCAATTCCCATGTCATCATCCCTCCATTCTGAGTGTTCCTGTCCAAGCTCAAGTATGCGTCTAATATAGCTGTACATTAATCACAGAATCATAGAATAGTAAGGTTGGAAGGGACCTTTAGAGATCATCTGGTCCAGCACCCCTGCAGAATCAAGTTCAACTAGATCAGGTTGCATAGGAGCATGTCCAGGCAGGTCTTGAAGACCTCCAAGGAAGGAGACTCCACAACCTCTCTGGGCAGCCTGTGCCAGGGCTCCCTCACCTGAACAGTGACATAGTTTTTTCTTACATTTAAGTGGAACTTATTGTGTTCCAGCTTCATCCCATTACCCCTTGTCCTGTTGTTAGATACAATAGAAAAAAGGAATGTCCCAACCTCCTGACACCCACCATTTAGATACTTGTAAATGTTAATAAGTATATATTTCTTCTAATGTCACTAATAGATTTATTCAGGGCTATAGAGTAGGAGTGTATTCTGTGTCTCTTTTAACTTAGCTTTCATGTCTTCCAAAAAACCAAAGATGTCTTAAGGTTCCTTCTGTTCTGTGATAAGCAAATGTCTTGACTGCTCTGGAGCAATATATGTGTTTTCAGCATAATAAATCTTTCTCATTATTAGATTTTTAGGAATCCTTTCTACAGTAATGTCTTAACGTAAAAAACTAGTTATATTTAACTTACGTTATGAAGTGATCGAAAAGCAACTTATTTTGACACATGAAATTTCATTATGACTAATTTTTTGTGACAACATTGTGGCAAAAAGCTCCCAGGCTTAAGGTCCTGAGATGTAAATTATAAGCATGTCAAATACTCTTATTTTGCTGTCACAGGAAAGATCCAGCTGTACTAGCAATTTTCTTTAGCAGACAGGTAGCATGGATTAGTTACATTGCTGACAGGTTCTGCTGAGCCTCTAGTAGCATCCTTGACAGTATTTTGGAATACAACTTGATGGATTGCTGGCCAAAGGGAGAATTTGTTCTCACAGTAATTGTTAGGATGGGCTGAAGGTTAAATCGTTATGACAATAACCACACTTGGAAACATCATCTATTATTGGAAAAATTTTACTGGTTGTTACTATAGGGAAGGGAAAGATTCCTTTGGAACAGCTCATACAGTAATTAAAATGTAAACACTGACTGTATGCAATGTACAGGGTAGGTTTAAACATGGATTAATCAGTAGAGCAATAACAATAAAATGCATACTTGCTTTTTGTGATGTCCCCGAAAGAAAAGTGCCTTTGGAACTGCTAAGTCAGGCAACTCTGAGCCTATGGAGGGACAACAGAAAATCTCAGGTACAATTAGCTTGAAAGATGTCAGACAGCCTTTAGGGCTTTCTTTCTTCCCAGTCTTAAGGAGCAGATGAGTTTCATTTCTCTTTGCCCAGAGCCTTTTCAAGAAGCGACTCACCATTTCTTCCCTGTCGGATAGCAGGTATCTTTCCCTTGCTGTATTAATTTTTCTCCTTCTATCTCCCTGTGGCTCTTTTGAGTTTTCTACTTGTCAAGCCTTAAAGCTCCTTTCTTACTTTGTGGAAGTTAAGGAATGATTTTTATATGGCTATTGCCTTTGAGGTACCTGAAAATGTGTTCTTTCTGCCTTTTTCTACATCAGGTCATTTTTGCATTCAGTTCCTTTGGCTCTCTTCTGCAAAGTGGATAGACTAGGAAGTATCTAGTAGAGTAGCTGAAGGAAAGAATCGTTAAGGGTTCTGGGACAAGTTAGAGAACCTCTTGTATGTCTTAAGTCATGGAGATTATCTCCCAGAAGCTGAATATATCTTTCTGAAAGATCTGTAAACTTACTAAAAAAATTGAAGCAGTAGTGTCTATTACTTGTAGTAAGAGCTTTCAGAGTTTAATTGTCCTTGCTGCTTGGAGATGGTATCTCTGCAAGGTGCATTTGTGTAATGTCAGTTTCCATTCATTGTAGTTTTCTGTGAGATAATTTATGAACCTAAAAAAAAATCTTGATTTAAAAAAAAATCCTTTTCAGACATCTTAATGAGTCTTAGAGGTGTTTATGTATATAAACATATGTGTACACGTCTGTATATACACAAAGTAATCTCAGCTTTCTCTTTCATAAATCAGTTTAAACTGTATCCTAAAAGGCCCTTATCTAGTCAAACTGAAGCCATAAAAATCTTTAAAATATTTACAAATAATTTTTTATACCAGCAAAGCCATCTTCTTATTAGTCAGAGCAGCATGATGTATACAGGAATTTGTTGTCATTTGTTCTACCTGATATTCTTTTACATGTTTTAGATTAAATTAGCCTTCTAGGCTGAACCACATGATAAATGCACAGTGGAACCTGATCTGCTGTTCCCGGCGTTCTTTTGGAGACAGTGCTTTCCAAATTCCTTTCCCATGTGTACACGATTATTTTCTTTGTCCTTATGTGTGGGATACCTAGCTATATGAAAATGTGTTTTCATAGAACCACAGGATAGGGAAGGTAGGAAAGGACCTGAAGAAATCTGTTAGATCTATGAAGATGCCCCAGGGAAGAACCAATTATTATATCTAGGTCGTGCATGAGAAGTTTATCAGCCTATTTTAAAGAATCTTCTCAGTCTCCTCCTTAGGTCAAATATCTTTTTGGTGTTTTGGCTTTACTCCCTCTTCTCGATCTTTCTTTCTCAGTCACCTTTACTATGCCTCTGATTACTTTTGTTGGTGAGAATAGAGGACAGCGTTCAGTTCAAATCTTTGATACGTGTTGACCAAAAGCAACGGGATATTCCTGCCGAGTAGAAAAGAGAAGTTTGCTTCCTCTGTCTTGCAAGCTAAATTACTGTGTATGAATCACATAAAGTTTTTGTTGGAGTTTTTTTCATGTTGACCTCATGATGCCATAATCCTTTATAACCTTAACTCTTTTGAAGCAGAATGTCTCTAGCATCTTGTTTCCTTTTCCTGTCTTTGTATAGTTGATAATTTTTATCTGAGAGTAATAATTTAAATCTCTTCCCTAAGAATTGTATTCTTGTTTTTTAGGTGATTCCAGAATGTTTCTCCAATTTGTCAAGAATGTTTTAGAAGTTCAAGTTTGTCCTTTCAGGTTGCCCAGGTCCTTATAAAGCTTTGTACTATCAATTCATTAATGTAAACATCCTCTGGACTCCATAATTCAGGTCACCATTCCGTGAACAAACAGATTTAGGGGGCATTTACTGTGGAATCTCACGTGCTATGTCTTTTCATGCTGGCAGTGAGCCATTTGATGGCTGCTTTTTCAGCATAAGAGAGTTATGTGTCCATGTGGTTGTAGTCTCATTGAGAAGAAGTTTTCTTAGCTTGAAGTGATAATTGTAGGATATAGTACCATCTTCCATTCTCCAAATCTATTGTCCTGCTGTGGAGGGCAAGTTAGAAAGATTTGTTGAGGATCTGCCCTCAACGTCTGTGCCAAACTGATTTTTGGCTTTCAGTTAGTTGCATATTATCATCTAGGCACTTGCAAACTGATTTGCTGAATTTTTGTTTGGTTGTTTTTTTGTTCTGTTCCTTTTTTTTATTTTTTTTTTTTAGGAATTGAAATTCAACTGGCTGAACTGGTTCATTTTTTTATTTCCTTCTTTATTTAAAGCACCATGTTTCTTGTTTCTCTGTTTTTTGATGCTTCTTCCATCCTTCGTAAATTCTTGAAAATAACATTAGCCATTTGTTGTGGTTTTGGCATAGTTGGCAACAAAGCACCATGTGTCTCTTGCTCACTGTCCTCTACCCTCATTCGGATGGCAGAGGCCTTGGCAAAATGAGAGGAAAAAGATAACCAAGGATATTGTGGATTGAGACAAGGGCAGGGAAGGCTTGCTGCCAATTACAATCCCAGGCAAAACAGACTCCACTATTCGACTTAGAAAGTAAGGAAAGGTTATTCTATTACCTACAAGAAACAGAACAGAACAGGAAGCAAAAATGGAGCAGGATGATGAGAAAAATACAACCAACACTTCAAAATCTCATTTCCCCCCTCACCTCCTGGGCCCAGCTCACTGCTCCCAATATCTCTACCTCCTCCCTCCTCAACGGCTCAGGGGGGTAGGGAATGGGGGATGTGGTCAGTCTCTCACAGATGGGCTCTGCTGCTTCTCTCATCTCAGATGAGGATGACTCCTGGCATTCTTCCCTTGCTCCGGTATAGGGTCCCTCCCATGGGACACAATCCTTAATGAACTTCTCTTGCGTGGGTTCTTCCCAACAGCTACGGCTTCTGCTCACAAACTCCTCTAGTGTGGGACTCCTCTGTGGCCTGAATCATTCCAGGCATCCTCTGCTGCAACACTGCCCTCACAAATTCATCCAGAATGAATTCCTTGTGTAGCCTTTCTGTATTGCATTTTTCTTCTTGTGCTAACCCAGATGAGTATTATTCTTTAGCAGTAAAGTTCAGTGCCCTAAAACTGGACCAGAAGACCAAATTGTCTGGAGAAAAAGTGCCATGTCAACAAGGCTGCCACTTAAATCAGAGACTTTTGTACTTGAATGCCTGTGTCAGGCTGGGAGACAGGGCTTGGGCTTCCTATATCAAAACCAAAAGCCTTGTAGTTACACTTGTTCGCTCTCAGGCAGGTGTGCAAAAAAGAATGGTGTTCCTGGAAACAGGCTGGTTAGCAGGGCCTTTTAAATCTTAAAGCACAGTCGCAAAATGAACAAGTCATACCAGGCTTGGCTATACACTGTAATTTATGACCACAGTTTTACTTGCTTAAAATTGCAGTGTCGCTGTGCTAGTTCCCTAGTGGCTGAGGTAAACAAGACCTGAACTGCCAAGCTTAGCAAATAAAACTACTTTTACCTCTCCCATTTTTTTGAAGGGGGAGGAAAAGCATGTCACAGGCTTTCTCAACTACTTTAAAGACTTATGCAGATCCATTTTAACCTTTCTGCTAGGCTCATTGAGTAATGCAGCATGTTTTTGAAGTAATATAACCAATGCCTGTTTGCCAATTTGTGTTTTGAAAAATTACACACACTGTTCATATTATACAAGTCTTTGTCATAGACAACATTTCCAAAGATTCATTATTGAATATATCCAAATATACTGCACCATTTTGAGCTGTTATCACGCAGACTAGACAGCAAGAAGATTTCTTTGGTTTTGAGGTTTGTAATTTGTCAATTCTAGAACTTTCTCAGTATACCTAAAGAGACATGGTGGAGAGAGCCATTTCCCCTTCATGCTTTGCTTATGCATCTCTCTGAAACTTTATTATTACAGTTCAGGTAATGTGGTTTTTTTTTGTTTTAGAAGGTGTATTATCATATTTGAGATATGAAAGAGGCTGTTTCTTCAGCATACCAATGGCTGAATGATTGTTGAGTTTCTTTTCTGTCCTCCCCCATTTATACTCATTGTATGAAATTAGCATTTCAACAGTAAATTGACATCAGCAATCCAGCAGAATTTCTTGAATTTCTTGTAGAGAACTGTATGCTAATTCTGAATGACAAGTAAACAACCTGCAGATATATGGATTATGCATATTTAAATTTGCTAATTTAGAAGCTAAACTTTTCAGGGAGGGTGGACTAGATGATCTTTTGACGTCCCTTCCAACCCATAAGATTCTGTGATTCTGTGATCTTTTCTGAAGCTGGAAAGAGACAAAATTTGAAATCCTGCTTGGCTCATCCAGTACTGATAGGCAGCATCAAGTTCAAAGACTTCAGCGTCAGACTTGCAGTTTCTATGTTTAAAGCCCAGAAGTACTTGCATGTATGTCACACAGAGCGTTTGTTATCCCAGGGAATGTATGAGGATGAAGAGTTGAAATGGAATTTCTGTCTTTATTATAATATGCTCCTACAGTGTTTCTTATCAGATCTTAAAGTGCTTACACTTTCACAAGGAAACCACAGCAGTAGCTGTTCCCAAGCTGACTTGACAATCCCTGCAAGAATGACAGCATGTATTTACATAGTTTTGTCAGTAGTCTGGTTTGCAAATGTTGTTCCGTATGTAACCCAGCTCCTCAGTAAAATATAAGCTGGTTTGAGTTCTGATATAAATAAATGTACCCTGGCTTATAAAAGCTTCTTATTGATTTGGTTTTATCTCTTTCTTGTTTAAGCCATTTGTAAACAGTGTTTAAAAAGGTACACACATAGTTTGTGACAGTTTAACCAAACCCATTTAAAATAATCAGTAGCAGATGAACTACAAATACTGCATATAGCTAAGGCTATAAAAAGACTGCTTTCTCAACTGATCTCGTCTGCTTTCACGATATGCTTATCTGCTGAGCATAGCAAATTGCATGAATGCTCACTGTTTTTCACTCCTGTTAGTTTGGTGAACTCTCTAGTAGACTAAGAATGAACCTGGTAGTTGCCTGAGATTGAACTGCATCAGCAAAGCCATTTTAGCTGCTTTAAATCTGACACCATTTCTAGTTTTGTATGGGTTTTAGTCATCTGATCAGAGTGCCTGGGACGTAACTTGACCTTTATTATGGTTGGGTGTCTTCCAGGAAGCATGGACTTGCTTCTCACATTAAGATGCAGGGTTTATTAGCTCTGAAATGGTGAAAACAGTGTCATGGTTGTACAGTTTCTGCATTGAAGCTGGCTTGTGTTCAGACACCTTGCACTGGCACAGTGAGAGTAGGACTGCACTCTGGAGATGTGCACTTTAGACATTTGGGCCCAGATGAATTTGCATGCCCAGCTGTTCAGTTGTGTATGTGTGTGTATATATATATATATATGTATTTTAAAAACCCTCTGTTTATGAGCTAAGTATGCTGCATGCAGAATTACCAAGATGCAGTGCAAGGGCAACCAAATAAGGCTGCTTAAACACAACTGTGTTTTAAAGCAGATTTAAAAGAAGTGTTTCAGACATAAACTGTAGAAAACAACTATTACCTCTCGTGATGATACGGTAAGCTTTCAGTTTCAGATAAATACATTGCTTGGATATGTAAGATCAATATATTTAAAGAAGACGATAATCATAATCAATCTATGTCAGATATTCATAAAGTGAGATTTCACATTGAATTTGATTACATACTTAGGCATTTTTCTTTCCTGGACTGGTATAGTTGATATTGTAATCTGACAAACAACAGATTTCAGGGTTTTTTTCCCTAGGTATTCATTTATTAAGTTATGGCAGCTTCTAAAAGTCATAGTCCTTGACTGGATTCCCACTATGCTACCTGCTCTAGTATGATGTTTTCTTTCTGATGTTCTCCAATGAGAGTGTGAGCTTGTAAGCAGGGAAAAAAGCTGTCTAAGATTTCATCTGCATGGGAGATTTTTCCACATAGATTGAAGTGCCTGACCATTGCCTTAAACTGAGACAGTTTAACTGAGAAGAAAACCTACATCTGGTTGACAAAAAAAGGTGGAATTAGAATTGATGTGCATGACTACAGCAGTGCAGGCACAATGTTTTCATTCAAGGAAATCTTGAGAGGAGGCAGGGAGTCCTAAGTTACTTGTAGGGTGAGAAGAAAGGTATAGTAACATTGGGTGTTAAAAGATGTCCAATTTTCTAACAATCTTCTTTCCTTGCCTTTCCAATGCCATTGTGTACATATCCTCTCTGTCATGCAAATGTTTACAAATTAGTCTGAGATTCCAGTGAAGGGAAGAGTATTCAGCTACACCACTGGCTGTCAGAGCTGCACTCAGCACCGTTTCCTCGATTTTTTTGCCATGGAATTGTTTTTTGTTGTCATGTACATTCAAAGGCAAGCAGCCTGTAACATCCTTGAGATACTGTAGGCATGTGGAAATCATGCAAGATGCAGCTGTTCCATAGTGGGACTTGATGAATGGTATCCTACTTGCCTTTCCTAAGGCAGCCATAGCATTTTGGAATCTCCCCATAAATGAACATGACCATCCTGGTATGTATAACTTTTCTGCCAATCTGTATTCCTTTCTTGGGACTAGACTGGAGATAACAACTAAACCAAATTGAACTTATCATGGGACATTTAAAAAGATGTTTTCTTAACGTCACCACAGAATGTTCTGCAGAGCTGCAGGAAAGAGAGCTAGTGGCCTTCTTGGTGTGCATCTCTTATTTTCCTTTGGATCAGACTGTGCCTAAGTTGGCTCATTTTAAGGTAACACTGGCTCTCATGATTGACAAGAAATGCTGCTTCTGTCAAGTTGAACAACCTTCAGTTTCTTTCTCTGGGTGTCTTGCCTCTTTCCCTTTATGTCTACCTTGGCTTTCATAAATTCAAGTGCTTGCAGTCTTTTATAGATCATCACATCTGACTATATGTCTCAGCAATAACTATAGACTGGGTTTTTTCCTTCCCCATCTCATCCTCATCTTTGTTTTTTCGTCTAGAAGCTGGTTGGGATCCTCTTCACTTTTCTATCCATTGAGGTTTGATAGAATCACAGAATTAATACAGTTGGAAAAGACTTTTAAGATCATCAAGTCCAACCGCTAACCTCACACTGCCAGGCCCATGACTGAGCTACACCGTGTCTCTCAGAACCTCATCTATGCGTCTTTTGAATATCTTCGGGGATGGGGACTCCACCACCTCCCTGGGCAGCTCATTTCAGTTTAACAACCCTCTCGGTGAAAATTTCTTCCTAATGTCCATTCTAAACCTCCCTTGCACAAACTGGAGGCCATTTCCTCATGTCCTGTCATTCATTACTAGAGAGAACAACTCTCCTACCTCTCTACAACTGATAGAAGCTCTTTCTCTTCTACCCTGTATTTTCTCCATAATAAAGTTAGTTAGAAGTAGCCTTTCACATTGTCTTCGTAAGACACCTGCAAAAGCCTTCTGTTATCCATCTCTCACCCACAGTAGGGTCCGTATTTTCACACATCTGTTTCCCCTCAGAAAAGAACGAGTTTTCATACATTCCTTCTCTTAATCGAGTGTGACAAGATTTTTTTTTTGAAATCTGAATGTCATGCACTTGGGTGGAGTCTTGCTTGGAGACTCCCTGGTCCCACTGTGCTGTGAATTTTCATCATTTTCATCATTTTTGAGGGTCTACAACAAGACTTTTATTAAACATCTATATGTTTTTGTTTGCCTTTGCGTATGCATCAAGAGGCTTGCTGATAATCATCACTGTTCCTTGATGTGAGGACAGGGCTATGACTGTTGTGTGAGAAAAAAATAAAATGGGCCTTCCAGGATGTAGGACAGGATTGTTTTCTGTTTGCACAGTTCATGTGAGCAGGGAACAGGGATTTGCCAGTCATGGAAACAATGGAAGAGAGCACAGGTGAAAGGTTCCTTCTGAACTTCAGCACCTATTAAGGAAGCATAATGATGGACCTCTCACTAGGCTTTTCTTACTACTGCTCTTCAGTGTGGAAAGGCAGTATGTGAACAACAAGAATGCAATATGAAATATTAGGAGCTGATTCTCCAGTATATGTGTTGGATCAGCTAGAACAGGACATCTAGAACAATCATTTGGGGAAGACTTTCTGCCTCCGGTTGTGCCAGGGTGAGGGGAATGTAATTCCTCCCTCTTAAATTGTGTTCACTGCAGCATTAATTTTCAGCAATGTGTTAGGCACTACTTGGTCTCTTCGCTGGTACTAGCAGGTTGCACAGAACAAGTAGACCATTTTGTTCCCCATATTCTAAGGCAAAGGTGAAGTAACAAACTTGCTGTCCAAGGCTGTTATCTATTTGTCTCTGAATAAGTAACCTCTCTTCCTGTTAGAGTAACTAATAGTGGGGCTACTGGAGAAGAAAAAGAAATGTTAAAAAACTAGTAAGAGCTGCTGCTGAAATGGGAGTGAATAAAGATGGCATCTTGAAGCCTTTTGAAACACCCTTGTCAATGGTGTACTGAAACTGATTTTATTAGGGAGTAGGAAGAGCGCTTTCTTCTTCATTTTTTCTTTCTTATCCTCTGCAAAGCATTATTTTCAGGAGTAGTAAGATTGTGTGCTGCTTATCCTATTAGCTTCATTCCCCTGCTCTGAAAAGTTTATCTCAGAGCAATTGTTCTTCACAAATTTTAAATCACCTTTTTCTTCATTCTTGTCCTTCTGCTTCTTAGTCACAAATCCACCATGGCCATAAACGAATTGAGAACAGTAATGCTTTGAGCCAAGCTTACTATGAAATATTTGCTGTCAGCTGTAGACTGTCATGCATTATATTTGATGCTGTTTGCTCCTAGACTTGTGCATATTTCACTTTGTATTTGGATGAAAAAACAGTTGTAGGAACATAGAAAGAGCATAATAGAAGTCTTTCTTAGCAATATATTCTGTGAGAACTGGTGGTGTGTTAAATTCTTCAGCAGTTAGAAAAAGAAAGGAGGTTTTTTTTGTATAACGCTGAAGTGTCATTCTGTGTTCACTAAATAATTCAGATAATGGTACTAGGTGAAATTTAGATCTTATCATAAGGATACTTAAGCCTACTACCTTGAGTGTCAGGGTATGTCTGTTGTTAGAGGCCTTCAAACGAGTTAGGCAAATATCTGTCAGGATAACAAAGCTGTAGCTGATTCTGCTGAAGTGGGAGGTTAGTCTTGAATAGATTTCAGAGGTCCCATCTGTCCATTTTCTACAGCTGGGGTAATTTTGTAATTTCCTTGTGACTGTTTCCCAAGTATTGTGCATAGTGTGCTGTACAAATTTCTTTCAGATATATTTCCTTGAGACATGGAGAAAAAAATCATTGAAGAATACATAGTAATTTTCTGACACTTTCTATTAGACCTGTCTGCGCCTCTTGGGTAAGCCAGGCAGTTTTATGTAAGTTTTATATATTGAAACTAAACAGCTGCTCACTTTACAAAGTTATCACAAAAATAGCAAAGCTGCTGGCTAAACCTCTTTATCACTTGGCTAGTTTATCACTTCTCTGAAATCCCACTTAATCTAGAGCATTTATCTCTAAAATAAGTTGTCTTGACTAGTATTTTTTCTCCTTCCTTGGTATTTGTAGCAGTGGAGCCTTTAAGGAAAGAATTAATTGCTATTTTGATGGGGAGAAAAAACAACTAAAAACTTTCAGCAGATGTTCTAACCTTGTTGTTTCTTTTTTTGAATAAAAATAGTGTTGCAGCAGTGCTAACAGCAAATTAAACTTGTGGAAAGAAGCAGTAGCTTTTCTTAGACAAGCTCACACAATTGATAAAAGTAGGTAAGCTTTTAAGCCGTAGAGCTTGCCCCATGTATTTTTCCAACTGACCTAATGAAATGCATTATTTAAAAAGAAACCTGATTTCCTTATAGGATTCTCTGACAAATATTTTGCAAACTGGAAATTTCATATTTACTGATCTTTATATTTACTTTTCATGAGATTTCTGTTCTGTGACACAGCTCCACATGAAACAGATTTCTGCTCCAAGTATTGTTAATGGAAGACATACTTATAGGGGAGACTAAATGCAAATAAATAGATTTTACCCTCTTCTAATTTGCACAGAACTGGGGCTTAGCTGTTTCTCTGTGAGACCACTAGACGGTTGTGTCTTGTGACAGGACAAGGGATAATGGAAGGAAGCTGGAATACTGAAAGTTCCATTTAAACATAAAGAAAAACTATTTTGATGTGAGGGTGAGGGAGCCCTGGCACAGGCTGCCCAGGGAGAGTGTGGAGTCTCCTTCTCTGGAGGTCTTCAAAACCCCCCTGGACATATTCCTGTGACCTGATCTAGTTGAATCTGCTTGAGCAGGGGGGTTGGACTGGATGATCTCTAAAGGTCCCTTCCAACTCCTACCATTCTATGATTCTATGACTCTACCCATTCATATAGACCTTGTTAATAAACAAATATTTTATTTTTCTGCTAATTTGCCAACAAGTAATTTGCTTGTAGTAATTGGTTTAAGGAAGAAGGGACATAAATATTAACAACTTCTTTCAAAGTTCAGAAATTCAGTTTAAAAAATTCATTGTCATGTCCAGGAGCTTTAAATCGTACTTCTCTACAATGCATTCATGGGGAAAATGTGTCCTGTTCCAGCAGTGTACATTTGTTCAAATAGGGCATTCTGGAGTTCTGTCACTTCTTGCCTATAGTAGCAGAATGCTTCCTAACAGAAATAGCTGTTCAGAAAGGAATATTTGCTGAGTTTGGAAATACTTTTTAGAAAAGTATACTAAATTACCACAATAGCAAACCCTTTCTTTGAAAGAATCCTTGTTCTTTTCACAAATTTTCTTTATGGAAAATGGAGGGGGTGCAAAGGCAACACACACAACACCCCTCCAAAAGCCCTATTTATGTGTTTCCAGGCAACACAGTAAATATTCTTCAGCGAATAACCTTAAATATACTCAGAAGCTTGTCATATTTGTGTGGCTGCACTGTTTACAAAAGCTGGCTAGGTGAGATCACTTGCTTTGCAGTTTGATTGGTACATACAATGCTATTAGCAGCTCTGCTGCATGGAGATCTGGTTATTCACAAATGCCCAAATAACATCATGAGGTTACAGTGAGGAAGCCAAACTGCTCTTTTTTAGATCATAGTCCTCCAACTACGTGCACTAAAGCAGGAGACCTGTGACTAATAGTCTTAAGGAGTTTCAACGAGGAAGCTGCCTGAATGCATTCAGATGCAAGGTTTTTTTTTTTAAGGTTCACCTCATAAAGAGGTGCCTTTATAGAATGGCAAGCCAGTGCTTTTTGTTTTCATACAAACAGGTGGGGGCAGTAATAGAGACACTCAGTTACATTATCTGCGCTGACTTTGCAGCCTGAAGAGACATAAATACCAAGAAACTCTCCTTTTTTTTCAGTAGTAGGAACTGCATAAAAAAGCGATGAGCTTAAAGGTGAGATTGATTTTTCCCATTTTTATTTCCATCTCCTTGATGAGCATTCCCTGGGTAAGGACTGGACCATGAACATGTTGCTGCACAATGAAGAATCACAAATGTGTTTTGAATTACAACATCCTTCTTACTTGGAAAGATATAAACACATCCTTTCAAAATTGAAGGAGTAATACTCATGAATACAGAGAGTATGCAGTAACCAGATAACAACTATATGATGAGAACTGTCAAAGAAGGCATTCAACAAACAGTATTTGTACTAGGGCTTTAGCTTCCTCACCTACATGAGGGTAAAGGAGAGTGAGAAAGTTGCTGCTACCGCGATAGTTTCACGCTCTAGCAGACTAGTGGAAACAAGGTTGTGTTGAGTTACAGGAAAATTGCATTTAAAAGATTAACTTTACAGCCCCAAGAGTTAGGAGAGTATATCTCCTACATAATTGGAGTATTTTGTGTGGTTTATGCAAGTACAGCAAGTAAGCTGATTAGCTATTTGAATCTCCCCAGGGCTATTGTATATTGATGTTCTTCATTTCCACCCTAAATTTGAACGAAGGCTGTGTACTCCTAAATATCTGTGGCTTGTTTGCTTGCTTGTTTCTTAAATAAAAGTACTTCCTGCTGTAGTAGCTGTTCTGTCCAGCCAAGTATTACTCTGGTTATGTTTATGTAACAGTTTGTGCGATCCCTTGGAAAAAGCCTAGGCTGGTAAGTATCACAGATAAGTAATCGGGGTATGTTTACAGCCTATTTTGTGGTGCTGTGTTGGACACACCTGAACTGGCTCTGACTGGTAGGTACAGTGTGCTGAAGGACTGCACCAAGAGATTACCTCAGGTCCCAGAAGCTGTGCAGCTTTGCTGCCTAGCACTGCACTGCTCTTGGAGCGCTCTGCTGAAATGGCAGCGTTGCTTCCAGAGCTGGCTAGTTAAGCACTTCTCTTTGGCGTTGTGTGTCATGGCTTAAATAGCCCTTGTTCAAATCAATGGCCCAGATTCTTACAGAGCTTTTTCATAAAGCTCTTATTGTATCCTGGATGAGACCAAGGGAGGCAAATCAAATGTTAGGCTATGTTACAGGCAGAGGGAAACCAAGACAAGATGTAGTATTGTACATTTTCACCTTGAATGCTCTTTAGCTTTGGCAGTCTTACAAAAGGCATATCAGAAATAGGCAACTTAGCTTACCAAAGCAGGCTGGATTTTGGATGGGACAAGAAAATGGAGAAAATGAGATAGAGGAGAGATTAATGAATGAAAAGAGCTAGCTGTGTGTTCCTGTCTGTCGTCTTATTCTAAGAAGTTATATGTAAATTAGAAGCCATAATAATTTTTGAGTAAAGCAGAATGTTACAGGCAAGAGTAAAAAAACCTTGAAGCCTAATTCTCATCTCCCACATGCTCCTCCTCCTCCCAGAAATCCCCACTTGCCTCCCCATTGTCAATATTTGCACTAGTTATATTGAAGGTGGTCTGTTATAAAAATCTAACAGAGAATCGCAAGATCATCATTTATGTAAAGGAAGGAAAACACTTGATCATTACAGCATGCCTGGACAGACTCTTTACCTGGTGGGGGATGGTAAATAATTTTTCGTATATGGCTTTAAAAGAGGGAGAGAGGGGAAAATGAGGGGACAGTATAGCTCAAAGCACTGTACAAGCATTAAACAGCCCTAACATAGAGCCCTGCTTACCAGCTATGCATAAGGCAGCCTGTTTTACCGCTGCTGTGTGCCAGGAGACCGAAATGGAGATAAGTTTAAACAGCATGTACAGAATTCAAGGGCACAGTTCTGTTCCATTTTCTTATCTGTAAGGACTTTTCAATTAACTTTTATTTCTTCTTGCACAGGCTGTTTTAATCCCATCAACACTGTTTATAAATGGAGATTGTTTTTTTTAAACAGCTCAGCCTTACCCAAGCAGACGGTTTGCACATTGCTGCTGTATTCATTTAATCTAGTATTGCCAGCTGTCTGCTATTACCTAATGTAAAACTTTGAGCCTCTCTTTACTTTGGGACTTGGCTGTATTTGTTGTGTTAACAGGTACTTCTACATCTTTTGTCACTGGCCTGTAGTGTTAATTGCAAAGCTGATAATAGTTGGATGCCTCTGAAAATCTGTGTAATAATTAGATGCTCTATGTAACTGTGATTTATTGTATTTGTTCTGAAGAGAAGAAATAAAGGCATCTGTATTTTCTTTCTCAGATGCTACAGATTTAATAACATATAAAGTTGTCTTTAGATAATGGTGCTGATTGTAGGAGGAGATTGAAATAAGGTCCATAGAGTTACACCGAAGACTATTTTTTGTATGTAACCATTGCTGTATGAACCACTGATGTAACCAGCTGGAATTGTCCCAAGCTTGGGTGAGTGTCTAAAGAGAAAAAGCAAATATAGTAGCTGCAGTGGAAGGAACAGATAGGCCACCATTTTATTTTCACGTTGAATTTGTGTGTTCTGTTTGCTAGCAGCTCTGCTCAATAATAAAACTTGAAAGTTCAATTCCAAGGATTAAATCCATCTGCAGAGGTTATACAGCAAAACTCTGAGGCCCTCTGGGAAGGATTTAGTTGCAGCTTGGGCACAGACGTGGGTAAATCCACATTTTCTGTTCAGTGCCTGCCCTATCTTAAACTTCCACTGTTTGATACCTTGTTTAAGTAGAATCATATACCAAACCTCCCACCTCACCCCCAGAAAATTTTTTTCATCCTGAGAGATGTAGTTTCTGCTCACTGCTGATGTACCACTACACAGCAATTTATGGAGCTGCTGCTGTCCAGAGTAAGTCCTTATACCAAGGGGCGCTGTCCCTTAGCCAGACAAGTAGAGGGGTGCTTTTCCCTAGGAGTCTTTGGTCACAGGTGCTCCTTTTTACTCTCTCCACCTAAGCCTCTGGTTTGCCAGCCTTCATTTCCAGAAACTGACTTTTCTGGCTTTGCACTCTTCCCTGTCCTTAATGACTAGTTGATCCAGCTGCCAGGCACTGGAGAGGAATTCAGCCTGTTTTCTTCTTCTCCCATGTATGTACAGAGAGAGTTTTTAAATCTCTACCTTCCAAGTTCTTCTGAGGTAGAAGGAAGTGTGGTGTGACACTAGGCTGAAACTCAGCCTGCATTTGTGCAAGTTTCAGGTTCATAATAACAAACTCAAACCCAAATAAATCTTGCCAGATTTTGTGTTTCATGGGGCATTTCAGACACTTTAAATCTGTAAGTGCCTTTAATAATGAGCCACTGTGAAAATAAAAGTCTGCTGTTGCAGAGCTAGCAGTTTTTTGGAGGCACCAGCAACCTGTAGCATAGTAGAAATGAGACTTTTGCACACCTTGAAAGACAGTCTTTGCAAGTGGAAGTTTAGAGGAGTACTGGGAGCCTGCTTTGCTTCCATGGCATTGTCCTGAAGCTTTAGTACATCACTCTGACCCCTTTTACTGTGATAGTTTGCATGTCATGGAAGAGTTGAGCTGTCCTAGTTTGAGAAGCAGTGGGGGACAAGAGACTGAAAACAATGAAACAGTCAAAAAATGTTATCCTGATTTCTATCTGTATTATCTGATTTTGACTGACCCAAGTCACCGTGGCTTTTCATATCTCTGCTTGCTGCACTAGCACATGCTCTGAAGAGAGCGCATCCTCTGTTCTGTGCATGACACCACTAAGTAACCTGGTGCTCATAGCAATCTTGTCTAGCGTCAAGTGAGCAGGGCTGCTCTGTTGAACCAAAGCACAGTCCAGTTATTTACAGCCCAACAAGGCTAACTAACAGAAAGCAGTTCAAGACAGGGTAGTAAGCAAAGGAAAGCTCGATTTGTTCTACAGTAATTTCTGATTCCTTGAAGTTAGAGAAGTAATGGTGAGGAAGGCGGAACAGTGAGAGAAGTTAAGGAGGGATGCTGTAGGGAGGAGGGAGCCCAGGTTGAGAAGAGGGAAGTTGGCTTACGACTGACTTGTGATTAGAGTGCACTGATCTGAATCTAAAAGCCTGGTTCTTCTCTATACATTCTGATGTCTTTAAGATGTCTTCTTCAATAACTGGCTTTTGTGTTCTGAATTTGATGACAGTATGTGCTGCAGAGGCTTCCTACCGGGGAAGAAACTCGTGTACAAGCCTTACCAGTACATATGTATGAAGGGATACACATATAAGTTGACATAAAGAGTTCAGTATCTACATTTGTTTCAGATTTAAGCAGATTTCCATTACATAAAATAGGTCGTGAACCTAAGGTGCTGCTGAAATATCTTTCAGTGTGCACTCATCAGAGTCTCCTGTCTGCACTTTGCTGTACTAGCCAGTTAGCAAAAATATGGGACAAAGAAAAAAGTTGGAAAATAATTTCACAGTGTGAAACTGATGTGCTGATTCTTAGAAGTGTGGCTTACAAAATTGGAAACCTTGGAAACTTGCTTTCTGGGTCTTTCCCCACCCACTCTTCACGTAATTGCAACACTGCTTTAATAAGCTTTCAAGTTAGTTGAAGGGTGCCTAAGATGGGATCCTGTTTGTTAAAGAAAGCAAGCTTGTAAACATCAAGCCATGGAGACTAAGCACCTTTTCACCACAGAAACTGTGGGCTTTCCAGGGTAACATACACAAAACACTTATGTTCAAGGTTGTTACCAGACTAAAAACATGTGCTGTTTCTTTGGGCAGTTTGCTTAAATCTTCAGATCTAACGTATTGCCTCTAGTTCCCTTAATTTTCCTTTCACAATGTGCTGTTAGTTGCAAACTTACTGAGCTGCTAGCTGCCCACTCCCTTTGCCCCCTGAGACAAATGGGAACATGGGCTAAAGGTTGTAGATAGTCTGACAAGGAAGTTCATGTTAGTGTCAAATGCAGTTGTGTAGCTTCTCCAACAGTTAGTGGAAGTTTTGTGTGAGGAGAGGAGGAAAACATATTTGGAGAGAGACTTTTATATAACACATGGGAAAAATGGATGCAGCTGTATTCCTTCAAAACCTGATGGCGGCCAAAAGAGCAGGATAAATGCCATTAACATCTAGTTGATACTTTGCTAGTTGACAGAGAAAACATGAAATAAATTTGCTTTCAGAAGTTTTATTTACTGTTTGAAAACTATTATGTAAAGTGTTGTTGCTCTGTTCTGTCAACAAACTGTTCATAAAAAACCAACAGCACAATTCTCCTGTATTTTATTTTTAAAAAAAGTTTTAACCATGCATAGCTTAGTTAAGAATTTAGTATGATATTCAAATGTAAAATTCAATTACTTTAAAATAGACAACGTCCAGCAAGAGAGTTTGTTCTAAAAGAGAATGGAAAAGGCATATGCTTGCCAAGTTCAGACTTCTGTTGCTACTGTAGCTCTTCATGATATTCCTGACTATTAACTAGGCTGCAGTCCTTCCCATGCTTTAGGTGCTTGGGGGGCTGAGCATGTTTTCAGCTACTGTTGACTGTTGCCAGCCACTATCTCTCAGTGTGAAGCCGATTGCTTTAAGAGCAGCTTGGACACCTCTGCATCCAATATTCCTTACTGTTGTAGCTTTAGAAAAAAACAGTTTTGCATAGCAACTTGTTTGCGGTGGTTGCTCTCTCTCTCTTTTTTTTAATAGCTACATAAATGTCAACAAGCTGGCATGCAGAGTTGTAGGACAGCTGTGGCCAGTACCTCTCTGTCATTCTTGTATCCAGATGCCTTCTTAACCCTTTATCTTGGAAAAGTATTTTTGTGATCCCTCTATGCTCATCCCTGTATCTGTGCCATCTATCACATACATGCTACTTGCTTATTACCAGGCAGGCCCGTCAGTGCTTGCAGATGTAGTGTTCCTCACTTGGGGAACTTGTGACCTGTAAGGCTTTCTTAAAACAAGGAATCATTTGTTCATATGTAGAGTTGCAATTCAGAGACAAGAATATTGAGTCAAAAATGTAAATCTGTGTTTTGGTTTACGTGAACGTCTATCTTGTTATGAGGCAGAGCAGGCAGTTGTTTGGTTTTGGGGTTATTTTTTTCATTGGTGAGTATCTATATAGCCAGTTAGACTGTTTTTAGGAACCCCATAAATAGTGCTGGCGTTAGCCACACACATTCTTGCCCTCCTTTCCCCATCCCTCCTGGAAGATTGTATAGACAAGGGAAAAAAAAAAGAACTCGGGTCATTTTGGGCTTCTGGTGACTGGGTGTATAGTTCCTGTAAAGTGACAGCTGCATGCATATACATACACCTGGCTGGCTGATGCGTTTGGGGCAGGTTTGAACTTACTGTACAATGGGAGGTCACAGGCAGGGCCCAGTGAGTTAGATGTGTTCTGGATGCACAGCAGCTACTTTTCATGTTTTTTTTCAAACTGTGTTGATTTGACAATATGTATGCTGAACATCTGGGCTATGCCCACACTCCCATCCAGAAATGTGGAGCCCCTATCAAGTGGATTTCTTTTACTGAGACTTTCCCCACAAACCAGCTCCCCAGTTTGCCTCTAGCTCCTTTGTTCTTCCCCTTGCCACTCAGAGCAGATATATTTAAGGAAGGTTCAGAGTCATCAGGAGAATTTGTCCAGTTGCTGTATCATGTGAGACAGGGCAAAGTCCTTCACTCCTAATATATTTGCTGTACAAGTTTATATGGAGGTTATCTTTCTTTCCTGTTCAGGTCAGCTTAGGTGTGGTCAGATGATGACGTTTGATTGCTTGTACAAGACCATTTCCCTCAGCCAGGGCAATGTGCTGCCAGAAACAACCTGAAGTCTCAAGTGACCCTAGTATAAAACATTCCCTCCCAGCAATGTCTTGATTATGTTTCAACAAGCAAATTAATGCAGGACGGCTATTGAGAAAGTGCTTGCCTCTGTGCGTAATGCTACATTAATCTCCTAGATGCCCTCAGAACAAATTTACTGTAGAAAATGTGGCCCTTGCACATGCGAGAAAGAATATAGATGATACTGCAGTATGAATTCAGGAATGCAGGCTTTTATTCATTTACTCCTACAGAGCAGAGTATCGGCCTCTTGGAATGAAGAGGGGCTCTCACCATGGGCTGACCTTCCTTTCTGCATCCTGGTTAGTGTAAGCTCTAAACTTCATCTGCTGGCTGTGGACATGCAGCCACTTTGCCTCAGCAAAATGACTCCCACCAGACTGGAGTCCTCTCACTTTTGTCATCCTCAGGAGTCCTTTCTCTTTCCCTAGTCTAACACCAGAATTCTGCTCTACCAGTCCCTGCTGGTTCAAATCCTAAAGCAGATGCTGCCTCTGGTTTCTCTGTGAGCCCTAGGTTTAAGTTCCCTAGAATTAATTCTTCTGGACTCATCCCAGTCTTGTTTGTTTTAGTCATCGTGCAGTGATCCTTGACAACTCCAGATCTAGGCTTTGCCAAGTAATTCCTTATTTCTTACAGCTCTAGGAGTCAGTCTGTGACCCTTGTTGGCTACAATCCAAACTTGGTTTAGGCTCAGCCCCCCGGCTTCAGAAGAGTTTGGTGTTACATGTAAATCTCTTTCAAGTCACAATTTCACATAAGTTATAAATCATTTGTTACGCTTTAAAAATTTAAGTGTATCTTTACATTTACAGAAGTAATAGAATAAAAGATTTATGTGGTTGTCTCTCTCAGGAGGAGGACTTCTCAGGAAGATGACAAACACACTTGATCAAGAGACATCATCCTTTCTGTTGTTTTTAGTAATACAGGCACGTCAGCAAATGAACCAGAGGTTTTTTTGCTAGTATTTTAGCTTAGGGGCTTCAGCGATCATCGTTACATCTTCATCAGTCGTGAAAACGGGGTCCAGTTCTGCCCAAATTTCCATTTGCTGCCTTGTTTCGCTGGCTTGGAATTCCTGATGAGCAGTTAAGAGGGCAGTTGTCACGCTGGTGGGAAACTGATGGACAGGTATAGATTTGTAGCTTTACTGACAAAATGAGGCATTTAAATCCTACAGCTGAGTATCCAGTAAAACAGATGTAAGTGCTCAAATGTGAACCGTAAACACCAAACCCTTTATTTAACAGCATTATCCCTACTTTAATACTGTGGTAGTAATATGTGTGTGTTTAGTGTATGGTATGTGTGCCTATTTATTTACATGAACTTTGTTTATTTACGTTTGAAAACTGCTATAAATCAGACTTTAATACTAGCTTGATTGCAAAATTCTGATTTTGCCCTGGAAATCTGAGATGATTGTGTCTTCTGCAGCACATTCTGCTGTGTGTATTTTGTGTCTGGTTCCAACGTGTTTGACTCTGAGGGGCTACACGCGCAGAGCCTGCCCTTTCCCAGGACTTTTTGAAGTACTGTATGTTTAAAATGCTGTACAGTGGGTAGTCAGGGTGGTCCACCAATGGCAGGCAGCCTTTCCTCTCTCACAATTGCAAGTGGTTGACTTAAAATGATGGTTGTTAACAAACAGGGGATTTAAGGCCAAGTTCCAACATTGCAGTTAACTGGTTCTAAAAAAACAAAAACAAATCAGATAAAGACACTTTACAGTGTTTGAACAGAAAGTACTAGAATTGGTTTCAGGTCTGTTTTGACTTAGTTCCCCTAGCAAATATGCATTTGAGAAGGTAAGTGGGGCAAGGTATTAACTTGGACAGTATTTGGACATCACCACTGCATTGCAAAGGCCAGAAAAGTTTGTGGGTTTACTGAGAACTCAAGAAGCCCAAGCTGCAGAAATCCCCCTGTGATTTCACAGTTATCCATCAGTGACCCAAAGCCTTTGTGGCCTGTGGAAAAGTGCCAAGGTGGCAGTGGGGGCAGAAGGATAAGGAGATGGTTCTGCAGGCAGTTTGGTGGCAGGCCAGCTCTTCCCAGGGGCCTTGAGGCAGTTCTCCAAGCTCCAAAGAAATCCAGGATTTAGGAGGGTACAGAAGTTGTGTTAAATAAGGGCATGTGTACATATCCTTGAAGCAGGTGTTGGCAGCGGCATTGCAGCTTGCTGTGCCTGCTTTGGGGCTCCTCAGAGTGGGTGCTGCCAGCCACTTAGTCATGGGGCAGGGGTGACTTCCAATGGGCCAAGGGGCTTCTACTTCCTGCTGTGTCGCTGCTGTACTGGTGTCAGTGTCTTTAACTTACAGCGAGAGAAAGAAATTGTATATTAATGCAAATGTCAACATAGTAAAACCCACTGTAGGAAATGGTCTTGATTGCTGAGAAGGAGACAAATCTTTTAGGATTTGTACTGGCAGGAAAGCAACACTTTTCTCAGTTCTTCTGCTTTAGAAAGCAAAGGCCAGTAAAATGACTTGGGCCAAAATGTCTTAGCCACGTCATCTTCTCAAATAGGGAAGAATGAAGAATATGGTGCTGCCTGAATTTAATCAAAACACCAATAATAACTGCCAAAAATGGCAAGAAATACATGACTCACATGAGGGTTTTTTTTTTCATGGCTCTCCTCAGAGGTCTTTGAAATAGATTTGATATGAAAGTGTCTGATCTAGTATTATCTCTTTGATTTACAGCAATCAGGTGTTGAATAATACCAAAAGGATGATCTGTTTTCTTAAGTGCCATCATTAAATCAATTGATGTAGTTTATGCTTCTAGGATGATGTTACTTATGTACTTTCTGCAAAGATAATGTCCTAAAGGAGTTGCTGAATCCTATAATATTATTGTATTTGTCTCTATATAGTACAAGAATCTGGAGAGAGATTCAGTCAGGAGGAACATGCAACCTTACCATTAAGATAGGTCATTACAGAAAACGCAAGGGGAATACAGCTTTATAGGGACTTGGATTTTTTTCCCTGGTAAAAACACTGTTATTTTTCCAAAACTCACAAACTCAGATAAATAATGTATATTAATGGGGTCACAGCTAGACTGCAAAAACTGAAAATAAAAGAACTTTTTCTTTCTTTTTTTTTTTCTGTCTGCTGCTGTGAGGCACACTGAGCATGTGCCTGAAAACAGCGAGCGTCAGCAGAAAGCCACAAAACAGTTCCCCAAACTGCGGTTACTGATATAAGGGTTCCTGAATCTGAAGTGGCACTTCTCATATTCATTTAGTGCTAATTCACTTGATTTTATCTCATTGTAACACTCAAGCTATAGAAAAATAGCTGAGAATCTTCCAGAAGTGCATTAAATGACGTGACATGCTTTTGTTTGCATTCCATTCTTCTTGTGTTTTTTTTGATTGTGGGGAAAAACATTGCATTTCTTTAAAAAAAAAATACTCAGGTTTTGGAGAATTTGTGCGATTAAGGGTTGACTGAAGAAGAGTAACAAAGCATTTTATAAATCACTAGTTTGTTGCTCGGTGAAGGCTCTGCAGAAATCAGCTTTTTGTTTGTTGTACCTGCAGAACAAGTCAGGCACGAGGCTCAGGCCAGTTTCAAGCAATTTTCTAGAAATACACCTGAGCCCTTAAGGGTAGAGGGGACAAAAAAGCTTTTGGTGAGGAGAAGAGCTTCTGGGTTGCATGTCTGTATGTACCAAAGCATGAAAGTAGGTTTTAGTTGCAACTTCTTCACAGGGCACTTGCACAGCATTTCCTGCGTACTCACTGTAACCTCTCAGCAATGGAGCTCTGGGTCACCTGCTGTCATAGTGTCACTAATTCCAGTAAGCCAGAGTTAGCACTCCAATACTCCTGAAGGCACTTTTATACCCATGTCCTTGCTGTTGTGCCCCATTTCTATCAGGAGCTCATAATGAGACACATTTCTTTGCTTTTTCTTCTCTTTTCGTGTAAAGACTATTTCTGAGGTCAAATGCAGTTTAAAAATCCCAGAAGTGGTAAGCTCACCCAGAGATGATTCAGCTGGCCTCCCTTGCTGTGAAGGCACACGTCTGCCTTGTATAAAAGGTTTTGTTTGCAGCGCATTGCCCAGAGTGATAAGGCAACCTCCATCCTTGACAGGCAGGCCTTCAAACAGCATCTTTACAGGACAAGTGGTGAAGCACAATCAGACAGCGTTCCAGGTAGCATGGCAAGTAAAGTACTGCATTGTCTCATTGCTCTTTAACCGCATCAGTTGTGAGGACCAGAAGTTGCAGCAAGTTCCAAAGGCTGTATTTTCACTCAACTGAGAAAGGATATTTATCTCTTTTCAGTATTCACCTCAGAAGGCCTGAGAAAAAAGACAGCAAAATGGATCTCAGATCCAAGGAGCTGTGCAAAATGTCTTAGGCATTGGTGTGACCTGACAGCTTGCTATCGGAAGGGAAGAGGGGACACCTCTTTAGGCCAGACGAGTTCTAGACAGCTGTCAGCTACGTTAAATTTTCTTTTTCTCGACTGAACTCAAAATACAGTCTTTAATAAAAGGTTACACTATTTTTAGTAATAAAATTACTTGTTTATTTGATGCTGAGAGAGGTTGCAGTGTGGCTTGGAGAGACTGCAGAGTGGCTGGCAGCCCATAGATCTTCCATGCCCCAGAGAGTGGCTGGATTCCCTCTCTATACACCTTCTAGCCACCAAGAGATCAGAAATTACCTGACAGTTACCAAGGTCAGTTTTGAAACTAGTTATCATGGACTTTCATTTTGGGAGAGCTGGGTCTGGGAGGTGTTGGTAACCAGAAAATTCTTGTGTAGTGCATGAGCCTGGAGCCATCTCAGAACAATATCAGAAGAACCTGCTTAGCTAATGCTGGATGTTCACAGCAAGCCACACAAACAACTTTTATAGTTCAGCTGTCATTTATCAGCCTAGGAGGAGCCATACACTCTCATAAAAAGGTGGAGGAATAATCCGCTAAGACATTCTTTCAATCTACTGAACCTTAGATATGCATCTTTAATCTGCCTACTTGTGGTAGTCTTAGAAACCATGTCTGTTTTTGTATCCTTGCCAATGCGTGAACAAACTCTAGATCCCAGCTTCTTATGGCTCCCTAAATTAAACTTTGTACTTCTACAAATGCAGAATGTTAAATTTGGACAAGCTTTGGGAAGAGTTAAAAAAACAAAGCAACTTTGTTTAGATGTGAGGGGCAAGCTGTAGAAATCTTAAATGGAAAAATTAGCAGAGGAAAGACTGTCTTTGGGGAATAAAAGTTCTGAGTGACAAATCAAATAGTTCAGGGAACAGGTAAAGCCTCTGGAGTTAAGTTGGTGAGTTTAAGTCAGTCAGCTATGAAAACAGCTCAGGTGTAACAACTGAGTCTCACAAGCCTCTTGCAGCTCTGAGAAAAAAAGATGCTGGGTTCTTTGGTGGGGTTACAGTGAGCTAGAAATTACCTGGTTTGTAATTACCCACAAAATGCCTTGATTATTTGTCAATCATTTGCCCATTAAAGCTGAGGGTGTGGCCATTAAGAACAGCATGTAAGAAAGGGCTAGAAATAGAAAAATAGCATTTCAAGGATGGATGAGGTTCGAAGAACAGACAAGGAAAATGATCTCTGAATACTGTAAACTGTTCAGTCGTAGCCAGCCTTGCCATCCTAAAGACTACAAAATCAAAGCTTCTGTATGTTGGTCTAAACTGAATTCCTGATGTGGCCAATTGTCAGCCCTCCGTTCTCCTAAACAACTTAATTTTCTTATTGTTATAAAGGTACCAGGTGCAATGCCATTACTAAGGGCTGATCCTGTCTAGCACATACGGCAAGAGTTTAGATTGTACAAAGAATACAGTTTAGCCTCCTCCGTAGCATTACCTACTAATTCTAATAACAGTGTTTTATGAAGACTGACAAATCAGATTGTTAAGGTTAATTCGGGAAGAACACTTTGAAATACTCTTTTTTTTCTTGAGTTTTGTGCTAGGGTGTTTTATTCCTATATTTAAATTCTTTCATCACTGTAATGAATGGTTTGACTGCTGTGCCTCCCGTATTATCATCACGATAAAGATTTTTGCTGTTTTAGACATGATAAATGTATAATAAAGGGTCAGAAGAAATTAAGAGATAAGCTTTAAATTTGTTATGAAAAGGGTAGTGGCTGTGGACAGCAAGGAACGAGAGGAATCCAGAGGGAAATGTTTAGAGCAGCCAGTGTGGGGCTGCTTTGTCATTGCTGAAACACCTGGTGACATCATTAAGGCACCAGATTAGGTGGAGCTGCTTGAGCTGTTGTGGTTGAAGAGGTTCCACCCCCCCACCCCCCCTTCCCCCCCATACTTTTCTTGCTGCTGCTTCGCTAGGAGCTACGTGCCCTGGGATCTGGTCATTGTTAGCAATGACTAACCTCTGTCAAAATGAGCTCTAAAACAATCAAAAAACCCACAAACACGGCCCTTCCCAACCCAAAAGAGTCCTGCGACCTACCTACCGTATGCTTTGACTGTAAGCAGTACTCAGAGCTGCCCTGAGGAGAAATAGACTACCGCCTTGGGCAGTGACACCCAGGCTGTGCAGTAACCCCTTCAGCTGGCACGGCTGCAGGTGGCAGGCAGGCTGTACCTGCGGCCTGACACCGTCTCCAGGGGTTCGCAGGCAATCAGATGCCAATGCTGGTGTTTCCATCCATTCTGCTAAGCTGGCTCCACCTTGCTACCAGTGCTACCTTATGGCACCACAAGAGAGGAATCCAGTCTTCGAAACTAATACGCATCAGGTAACTCAGAGCCCCAAAGAATTACCTGGTTTTACTTGTAAACATTCCTGGGAAAGAATCGTCCGATCACCCTCCAAGGTATTAATTTGCTGCCCAGAGTATTGCACTAACAGGCATGTTGAGTGCTCCTGCTTGGATAGCTTTTCTATGGAAAGAATTTAAGATCTTGGTTTGCCAGTTCTTCAGAGGCATCTGTTTGTGCTGAACTTGACTGAAAGAAGTCGCCCTATTGGACTGAAATGGAGCTATTCTAAGTTACAGCAGGGAAGCGCAGGCACATGTGTTTGCAGGATCAGGCTTGTAACTGGCTGGTCTCCTTTTAGCTTCACCAGGACATTTCTTTAACTGTACCCGTAAGAAAAACTCGTATTTCTGCCGACTTAACGTGGAGCACACAGATGTTAAATGCAAGTGGCTTTTGTGGAAGTGCTTTCTATGTGAGGGACTGTTTCCATGCTTTACGTGGTGTTTGCTTTAGGTGACTTCACCTGTATCTGTCATACACTCTTTCTGGGTCAAAGGAAACTCAGTTTCTATTGATATTTTCATGTTAAACACTTGTTGTTTCTTTTCCCTTATGAGCATTTCACTAGGTCTCTGTTGACTTGCATCAGTAGATGGTCAAACATACTGTTGTGTTTTCCAAGGGTAACACTCACGTTATGCAAACTGTACTATAGATCTGTCCCCGTGTCCCTCGACTGCTCTGCCTTCGGCACTCGTTAGGACCCAAGTGTGCTTTGTGTTGATATATCATAGAATCAACGATATTCCCTCATGAAATTGCTCATGTAGCTTGTCTTACCAGCCCTCCAATGGAAATCTTTTCAGTCTACGCTTGCCTTCAGCTTCACAGATGAGCCCCAGCTAAGTTTTGCATGCTCTTCTACTTGAAGGAGTTATACTTTGGAAATACTTGCGTGAGGGTTGGGGTGGAGAAAGCACTTGCAGCAGACTGGGGTGATGAGATTCTGCTAAGGCAGAGACATACCTGGGGCCTAAGCAGGGCTTGTGTACTCAGGCCATATGGGAGAGCTTTTAAGACCATTATTATTTGTTTGCTGCGGCTGTGCAACTTCCTCTTCCCCTTTGTACACACTTTTTTTGACATGCTGTCATTGCCTTCATCTATCCTGATACAGAAAGCGAGGTATAATCATGGTGTATTGTCCTACCTTCTGCTAGTAAGTTTGTTGTTTAATGACAGAGAATTTCCCTTGGACAATGTCAAGAGAAGAATATGTATCTGCCAAGGTTCTTTGTATAGGAACAGATGTTAACATAAACAGGCTTCCTCACAATCAGCCAAGCAGAGTGGGCTACCACAGGGGGGAGAAAAACATTTCAGGGCACTGAGGGAGTGCTGCACTTTTACACCCCTCTCCACTCCCCTTTCTCTTCCAGGGCTGTTAACCAATTAATTGAAGGGTATGACTTTTCATCTGACATCCAGAAAAACTTCTTATGGTGAGGCATCTTCTTGCATTTCAGCTTTCAGGTAATTTCCCTCTCTTTCAACAGTTTTTTTTTTCCAAGCACAAGCCAGTTCTTTGCCTGTGCCTTGTAAGAGCAGCTGATTCTTTCTCTTTTTGTTATGTTTTGACCTGAAGTAAGGAAGGAGCCAATGAGAATCAGTGTTCATTGGTTTATTTTACTTGCTCACAGAATGCAAGCCTTCGTAGCCAGTGTTGCATTCTTCTTTTTCCATGCTTCTGTTGAACAAGTATAGACAAAGCACGCTTCATTTCCTCTGGAGAAACTTCCCAGCCTAAAGCAAAATCCCCACCTATGGAGCTGTGGTAGCGGGGCATCTCTAGGTAATTTAACCTTGTTACTGCTGCCGAGCCTTCAGAAGCAGAGTATCTCTTGGCTCTTCAGTTAAGGGCATAGCCCAGAGAGGCGGTGGTATTTGGAAAATGGAGAGGAGAAGAAGCCTTTAAAGCTCTAGCATTAGAGACGTGCAGAAGTGTTCACGCCTTGAGTCACATTGCCACGTTTCCTTGACAGTGCTATCCACAGTGTTTTCTGCATTTCGCTGCAAGATTCTTACACCCGTAACAGGAACAGCCCGCGAGCACTTTTTCAGTGTCGGGTTTTACATTTAACAGAAGCTTAAAGTTCAGTGTCACGGAATTTCCCTGCTTGCTTGTTAGATAGCTTTGGTAGGACTCAAACCCCCGAAGCCTGCACTGTAGGCAGAGAAGCCTTCCTCTCTGAAATGAGTGTTGTGTCCAGGAGTTCTGAGCTCTCCTTGGCTGCCTCCCATCAAAACTGCAACAGAAATAGAAAACAGTTCTCTTAAGGTTTGTTATATTTTAATTCCAAATATTTGAAGGAAAGGGATCTAATGAGATTCAGCTTTATAAAGCTTAGATTGCCGTGGAAGAAGAAAAAGAAAAGTGGGCCAGCTCAGGAACTTGTTCCTTTTGAAGTAATTGATGCCATAAAATCCCAAACCAAAAGAGGTGGGAGATGTAAGGCATCTGGCAAAGTGTACAGCCCTGGGAGAGGGGGGTCGACGAGAGAAACACAGCCTGCTGCAAACAAAGGCCGTGAGTGTTTTTGCCGGTGTGATTGCAAAACATGTGTTTGCCCGGGACTGTTAACGTTCTTGGGAATAGGCACGAGGCCAAATTTCTGTAGCGGCGGCAACACTTCGCCACGGAAATAGCTACCGAAAAAATACGCTCACCTCCCGCGATTTCTCAGCTTAAAACCCGTCATTACTTTTGTTCCTTAGACAAGGTAGAAACTCTCGCATAAGGCAGAGGCGACGCGGACAGCAACAACCGAGGGTCCGGGGGACGTTCGGCGGCGGCGGCGCCGCCCCGCCCGAGCGCGGCAGAGCCGTGCCCGTGGCCCCGCCCGCTCCCAGCCGCGCGGGGCTGCCGGAGGAGCGCCGGGCGCTCAGCACGGGCATGAGGGTGGCGGCGCCGCGCCCCCAGCAGCAGGTACCCGCCGGGAGAGCCACGGGCGGGGGCTGCCCGACGGTGCCTCCGCCGTCTGCCTTACCCCGGGCGGGGGGTCGTGCTGTCCGGGCGCATCCACAGCGATGCGCTGGTGGCAGGGGGGTTGGGGGTGGAGGCAGGAGCGGCACTTTCCTCGCGGGCTCCACGCTCGACCCATAAAAAGACGTTGAGAGCTGCAAGAGGGGACCTGCTGGGGGATGTGCAGGTCCTTTCTAGCTCCCTTCTACGGGATGTCCAGCGGCTGACTGCACTGATGCTGCCGCTTGCCTCCCCGTCGCCAGCCGTGCCCAGAAGGGCTGCGTGTGTCTGTGGTGCTGGGGTGTCTCTCCTGGGCTTTAGGGCTCATCCCGGTAGTTTTTGCGTCTGAATTGGCCGGTGTTTATTTTGTCTTGCACAGGCTTTTGAAACAGTGAGGCTGGTCTTGCATGTCTGCTAAGTGCTTGCTGTAATCCTAACCAAATTCAAGTCAATAGCATTCTTATGGACAGGAATTGAAGTGCTGCTTTGGATCTCTTTTGTAAGTTTCTTAGTGTCACTGAAAGAAATCTTAACGTTCCTAAATTGCTGTAGGTTGCACAGAAGTTATTTTGTATTTTTCTGGTTTATAGAGATCTGGTACCTCTTGGATAGAAATTGCTTTACTTTGACAGTTGACATAATGCAAACAGTAACTGTCATATTTAAGCTTGTATCTGATATAAATGTCTGATTTATTGATATTTAAACAGTGTTTGGGGCATAGAAGTTGCACACATTCCTTCCAAACCCTTTGCCCTGTAATACCTTTTGTTTCATCGTACATGTTGCAGAAGTGGCATATAGTAGAGCTAGGCAGTCATCACTGAAATTCAGCCTCTTGGTTTCAGTGAACTCATATCAAGAGCAAATTGGGTTGTGGTCTCTAGGCAGTTGTGTCACAAAACCACTTCAGGGACAGCTACTGCTGCTGAGTGGGTAACACTTAGGTGCCTTGAGACTGCTCCAGTTGGACTGGCTCTTACTGATGCAAAGAGAAAAGGTGTTAGAGCTCGAGACTGGGGAGTCTAGGCTTTGCTTTTATCCCTGCCCTTGTGAAGGGGGGAATGGGACCTTGGGCACACGCTCACCTGCCTTGATTTCTGTCTTGAATCTTCAAGTCACATAAACTAGTTGGGAATGTTTTAAACCCTAATTTCAAAGTACTCTGAGACGTTCAGAGAAAGTACACTTACTGTTATTTAGTTTAAATAGTTCAAGTATTTAAATTCACGTAAGAATAATGTGTTCTTTGTGAAATAGAAACAGTTCGATGCTTGCTGATGTAGGTCTGCAGAACAAAGCGCTTTGTAGCGGAGGGGGAGTACTTGTTCCCAGTTCTTTACATCCATGCAAGTGCAGACATGTCTAGTGCTTCAGTTGAATGACAGCCTGTGAGATACTCAGAAAATGGAACCAGTGCAAAATATTTAGAGATGAGCATTTTGGGGATGATTTTTCTGTCATTTTAACGTGAATCATGGTTTCTTTGAGAAAGCCACAACAAGTGCAGCCGGTGCTGCATTTAGGTGAACGAATACAATAGTAAAATTGTCAGTTCTGCTTAGCCCTGCTGTTAGGAAAGTTGTAGGATTTGGGAGATTTTTTTTTTGTTGCTGTTCTTTAATGTTTCTAGGAAAAGAATCCTATTTAATCACAACACCTCATTTCTTAATCCCTTCACTTCCAAAAGCTACCCATCTCATAAGGGAACTACAGTAACTACTGCATTTAGCAGAACCAAAAATACACCATTTATGCTGAATGTGTATCAGCTTGGTGATAAATAACTTGTCTGGTGGGGCCAGTTGAGCCAGTTGTTATCGTTATAGTTAAGATCCTAAACAAGGAAACTTAGAATCTGTAGCCTGTTGGTATCACCACCAGTGAGGCTTTGCTGTCGGTGACCTTTAAAGAGGAAGTAGGAACCAGACACACAGACACAGTGAGTGAGGCAGCAGCAGCATGAAGCCTCTTAGACTGTGCCAAGCGAGCTTCCTGGACACTTAAATGCTTTGGGGTATTTTATCATATAAGGATATAAAGTTCTAAATGTTTAGCTTCAATCTTTAACGTTTAACATTCTTTAACGGTAGCTTCAAATGTATACCATTGTATACTGAGCTGCATTTTCAGCAGTGGCATGATGTGAGGGGGTATCAATTCTTGTAGGAGATTGTAGTGAAATGTTTTTAATCTCTAGCTCATCAGGCCTTTCCTAACTTCGACTATGTAAAATGACTGCTGGTTGTCTAGGTTGTCTATGTTACCTCCAAAAAAAGGTTAACTCCCACTCATCCTCTTTGGTTTCTTCCTTTAGATTGTTTTATATTGCACTTACAGTGTGTGATTCCCATATAACTTTGTTTGAATCTAGCAGTATTTAGTGCTTAACCAGGACACAGACGATTCGGATGAAAATGTTAATGCAAATATGGCTTAGTGAAGTGAATTGATAACTAGATTTTCACTTTGCCTATGATAAAATGTTCTTTCAGCCATTTAGAGGAGGCTTAAGTAAGTATGTATGTAAAGAAGTGTGTCGGGGAGATGTGGCATTTGATATCGGTACTGACTGGACTTGAGGGGAGCAAAATGAGTCGCTAATACTGGGGAAGTGGTCTGGAGGCTGTGGTTCAGAGCTAGCGCTCAGCTTCTTGAATCCTCAATGACTGAAAAGTAACAGTCCCTGTGCTTATCTGACAGAACCTTAATTGAGTATGGGGAGAGATTTTGTGATAAGAGGGAGCTGCAGCTGCCAGGAGCCAGTGGAGGGGGAGGAAGGGGGGGATCTGAGAAAGCCCTTTGGGCACTCTGTGGAGCAGAAGCTGTAGCTGTTCTCTGTGGTAGAGGCTCTGCAGCCCCATTTGTAACAACTCTGCTTCAGTGTTTCTGGGTGGAATTTCTGATCTTGGGTGTCTTTGTTTAGAAGTGACCTTTTGTTTTCTTTGCTTATATGTTGAAGAGGATCAGAACCAAAGCAGATGATGTTCTGTTACTAGCAGAGGTATTGCATGTTGTACTTTTAAGTTTTAAAAACCTCTTTTAAGCATTTGCAGTTCAGTTTTTTCATCTGAAGCTTTTACTTAAACTTAATAGGAATGCAGTTCTTGTCAAGAGGCTTTAAAAAAGTTACTTGAAAGTGGGCTTGATTGACAGAGTTTTAAGATACAGAAAAGGCCTAAGTAGATGGGAGCTTATATGTGTTTGTGCTTTAGAGTGGGTCTTCTGTGAGCACACATGTGCGTGCAGTACAGGCTTTTGGTCCAGTTGTGGAGTTGGATGTACTAAGTGGGCCAGACTGGTAAGGGAGAATGGTTAACTGGCAAGTACATAATTAAGTTTGCAGACTTGTCTCAATGACTTTTCTGTCTCAGCTCTGAGACACAAGGTATTTCCTGACTGAGAAGTCTCTGAGGAGAAGGCACAGGGTCTGATGGTTAAGGCATTAGCCCGTGACTCAAGACATCAGCTCAAGCCACCAGTCTTCTGTGGCAGCCTCCTTTAGACATGTAGTTTTTCTGTTTCTCAGGGATTTTTCCTAAATGGATGTTAGGTATGACAGTAACGAGGGATATGTAAGTTGAGAAATGGTAGATGCCCAGTGGAAGGGGAAAAGGGAAGCTTTTCTGTGAGGTTGTCTCCACCAGCACAGCAATACAGCATTTATATGGCTTGCTTCTCTGTCAAGGTACATGTGGAAGGTGAGCAGTGCAGTGGATTGGCAGCCAGCAAAGCTCACCTCCCTCCATTAGCTGTGAGCTTCTGGCTGTTGGAGGTGAGCTCTGTTCCATCCTGGTGCTCAGCTTTGCAGCCGTCCGAGTTTTAAGTTCTGGCTTTGAAGATGGAGTGCCTCTCATGCATTATTATTATTGTTGTTGTTATTGTGTCTTATTTGCACCTCAAGCCTCAGTTGTGGTTGGCTTTCTGCTGAGCTGGGACACCTGCTTGGCTACAGAGGTTCTAGACTGAATGGAAGTGGTGTGACAAGGTTGACAAACAGGAGGAAAGAAGCCAGCAGAAGTTTGATGCAGAAAACAGGGCACTAAGTAGGTCACTTTAGTGTGTAGCCAGTGAAAGATGCTTATACTTTTGTAATAAGCAAAAGAAATACCAGTTGCTTGCAACTGCTGCTCATCCTGGCCCTATCTGCTTGACCAAATGCTTGTTGGTACTCTGGGCAAGGGGCTTCTGCAAGAGGAAGGTGCAGGAGAGAGGGAGTCTGGGAGTCTGGCTGGTCAGGGTGCAGGCCTGACCTGGGAGAGGGAGGGTTGCTTGAGCGTGTTTGGAAGATGGAGAGACTTCATGAAGGGCATCGTGGAACACAGAAATACATTCTAAATGAAGGGAAGATGCTGTATGACTGTTTTGAGAATTATTACGATGTTATCCATGTGGTATTTGAAGTGTTGGGATACTGGGAGCACTCGAGAGGCATCTTGTTTCTCAGGCACTGGGAGAACTTGATTAAATGCTGCTTCTGAAAAAGAGGAGAAAACGGTTTTTAAAGGTCTGCCATCGCTTGTGACCAAACAGTAATTTGTACAGCTCTCGTGACTGTGGTGACCGTGCACCTCATGGCAACAAGCTTATTTCTATTCTCAGCACCCTTTAGAAGAAACACGTTTACCCCTGTTTGGCAGGTGGGAAACTGAGGCACGTCTTCACAAATACTTTGCAACGTCTCTGTCAGAGCAGAGACTTGAACCCAGGCTTCTCAAGTAGTAGGCTGCTGCCATGATTTCAGGGGGATGCTTTCTCTCCTGAGGGGAAACAAAGCAACTTGTTCAGTCCTCAGAAAAACACTTAAGTCACTTTGCAGAGAGGATTTGGTTGCTTAAGTAATGTAGCCTTTTATTTGCTGTGTAATCATAGTAATTTGACCTCTGCAGGCTTAAAAAAACCAAACAAGTGAAGTGTATTGATACTGATGTATTTTAGATTGAGAGGGAAAATGTGAGCAGCCTGCTGGTCTCAGGTTCATAAATCCTGTGTTTTTTTTCTTCCTGTAACTGTTCTGAAGCATAGCTGTTCAAGAATTAAACTTCAAGGTACTTCTCAGAGAGTGTTTGAGTTGGCAGACGACTGCAGACATCTGCGAAGTTAAATGATGCATGCAGACTTTTTTTCCTTGCTGTTGTTTTGGATGTAAGGTGTTTCTCTAATTTGCTGGTGTCGTTGTAGCTGAGATAAAAAGCTGTGCTAGAGCTTTGAGGAGAGAGGCTGCTTTTAAGACACAAATTCCATCCTAAAAGTGGAATTGCTAGAGACCTGGCTGACAGGCAAAATTTTGTCACGCATGTTGGGACCCTCAGCAGGAAAAAGGTGCATGGCAAACGTTACCATCCCAAAGAAAACGTGAAAAGACTTGTAAGAGTGAGCTTTGATCTCATGTTACCCAAATAAGACTTGAGAAATAAAGGCATCTGACTTAGGATTTAAGGAGACAGTCAGAGTTTGATGGGCTTTGGGAGTTCCGACTCAGACCTGCGCTGATTGTTTCCGGCTCTCTGAAGCTGTTTTTTAATCTTGGGGGAAAGTTCAGGGAACAGTAACTGATTAATAAAATCACTTCTCGTACCATGAACTTGTGCAAATAGAAACCTCAGCTAAAGGCACAAGAAAGTGCAATAGCAAGTGGGGCTGGTATTGCTTGTTTGTAACGGCCTTTATCTATGTGGGGAAAGTGTAGCAAAGTTAAGAACTGCATTTGGTGGGCAGCTTTCAGGGGCTCTGTCATCTCTTGAGGCCTACACTGGCTGAAGGTGCGTCACTGCTTTGTGTGGCCTGAACTGTCTCAATACAGGGTATTTATTCATCCATACTCACCTGAGAAGCTGGATGGGGTTGGTATCACCGGAAAATGAGCTGTTTGGGTTATAGAAGAGGCAATGGGTGTGTGTTTTAAAAGATGACTGCCTGAAAGGGAACAGATAAGGAGCTCAAACCATCAGTTTATACGTTAACCCACTGTTTAGCACTTGGCTCCCGTCCCCAGCTTTAATCCCAGGTCTCCCTCCATCTGGAAGAGCACCATGCCATCAGCTGCCCCACCAGGAGCTGCTTGGGGTGGCAGGGGGAAACACGTGTGGCCTTGTGAGATGCCCTGCTTTGGAACCTGCCCCTGGAGCCTGCAGGGCCTTTTCTGAGGGCTGATCCATGCCTAAGGCAGAGGCTGCCCTCAAGCCCATGGCTCCCACCCTTCCAAAGGGAACAGGACTCAAATGCACCAGAGTCTTTGATGCAGTTTGTTCCTTGGCTGCACAAAGGGCCCAGAGTGCCATAGGCCAGGCAGAAAGCTTCATCTATCTGAGGGAGAGGGTAAGCAGTGAAGTGCTGGAGGGGGAGTATTGCCTCCTCTTATCTGCAAGGCAACACATCCACAGAACTGTGTGCAAGGACCATCCTGCTGCTCTTCTGATGGGGCAAAATATCCTCTCTCCCTCCCTCCCTCCCTGAATAGCTTTTTATCCTAGCTTGAAAAGAAAGCAGATGCAAATGTAGATCAGGTACTTTCAGCAGTTTAAGAGCTCTTTGAGGTTGGGAAAAAGAAATCTGATTAGGGTTACAGCTGTTTCATTTCCTGACAGATGCACAGAGTGTTATGTGCTGGCGTGCTGCGGATGTACACACACACACTCACACACACACACATCAGTCTCGTTTTGTATCAGTGGCATAACCACACAGCAGCCGGCTCTGTACTGAACTCCTTGTCCTGGACACCCTGCCAAAATATGCTTTATGCAGAATTTTCTGTGAACCAGGTTGTAGAGCGTGTGTGCATACAAATATGCGTGTGTTTTCTTCAGTTGACAGGGCCTTTGTTGTTGATTTTTTTTTGTTGCTGGAGCAGGGCAGTACTCTGTAAACAAGTGTGGCTAATTTTAAAGCACTTGTATAAAAAATGATTTCCATTTGTACAAATGGTACTAGTAAAGGAACCGAATGTAAGAGTACCACCAGTACCCAAATAAGCCCGGCTTGGAGTGAAGAACTCTTTTCTTCCTTGCAACAGCAGCAATAAAAAGCTGTTTACAACTAAATGCTGAAGTGGTGTACTTTTCTTTTCTAGGAACTTGGAATAAGAATTCCTAGACCACTGGGACACGGACCAAGCAGATTCATCCCCGAGCAGGAGGTGTGGTAGTGTTTTCAAGTACACGGTGAACTTTATGCTTTTAAGGAACACCCTTTTAGTAGTAACCCACATTTGGTTTCAGGACAGCTGCTGAGCTGTAGAACATTGTCAGTCGTGATCACATTCAGTCCTGGCCAGACTTTGGCCACAGTTCTAGTGTACAGAAGCAGCGAGAACCCTGAAGAGCTCTGGAATAGTTATGAGCCCTCCTGCACTGCTCTCTAGCATAAAAGAAACCCAATACTGTTTTCTGTCAGAGTGCCTGTTTCCTTGTGAACATCCGGATGTAATTTCTTACTGGTCCACAAGGTACCTGCCCCCTTGCTCTGGGGTTGCTTTTTCTTGAGCCGTCTCTACCTTTCTGAATCATCTGAGAAGCTTCAGAGTGCTGTGGCTGAGCTTTTCTGGCGCTGCTTTCCTCATCGTCTGGTAAGAGAATTTGGAGCAGAGGAAGGAGATAGGAATATGCCTGTGGTTTTCTAGGCATTTGAGAGCCTTAAGTTTCTGTTTCCTTTTATTTCTCTCACTTGTCACCTTAGCTAGCTTTTCACTTCCCTCTATTTCCCTTAGTAAAAAGGATTATTCAGTAAGCTTTTTGTTATTGTAATAGACTAAGGCAGATCAATTTGGGGCACTCAAGAAAGTGAAGGTGAGACAGTTAAAAATGAGAAGTCAGTGTTTGCACAAGAGCAGATGTAAAGCCAGAAGTCTCCTTTGGCCAGTGTAACCACTTGTCATCTCTTAAATGAGAGGCATCGAAGAGATTTTATGTGCGCTGCTTCAACGCCGTTAATAGATCTGTAACAGAATTCCTGCAGCTGGGGCCCCCGGGGTGCTGTGCTCATATATTTGCTGTTCCATCGGTGCTGCTCAAACCGTCCAGCTCACTGCTCTCTGTCTCGCCAGACCATTCAAGTGGGAAACGAAGACGCCGCGATGCACACGCTGTTTGCGGAATCTTTTGCCACGCTGGGCCGACTGGACAACGTTACCTTGGTGATGGTTTTCCACCCGCAATACCTGGAGAGCTTCCTGAAAACTCAGCACTACCTGCTGCAGATGGACGGGCCGCTCCCGCTTCATTACCGGCACTACATCGGCATCATGGTACGCTGGCACGTGCACAGGCCGCTGAGCTAACTGCTGCCACGGCAGCCGCTGCGGTGCAGCCACTGCTCTGTTTCAGTGGCAGCTGGCTGGCAGCTTCTGCTTGGAAAGGCGTTTCAGTAGGAGCTAAGGGGAAAAGCAGAGCAGGTTTGTTTGTGTCTGGTTTAGAAATTGTTTCATGAGACTGGTAATTTATGTTCATAGTTTCGGTAGGACTGTGAGAAGGATGGGAGGAAAAAGAAATCTGTTATAAAAATAAGACAGCTGTTTGTTTTTGGTTTCCTTAGTATCTCAGAAACTGTTTTGTCAGGAAAGCTGGTGTTGGTGTGTGCATGTGCCCTGTGGAATACACCTCCCTCTAACCCCATCCCATCTGTCCTGTCATCCGTTTCTGAAGTTCTAAATTCTAAGCGAGTTTTCTGCCAGAACCGAACAAATTCCTGACTTCCAATCTGCCAGCTCAATGATCTTTGCTTGTTGAAGTTGAACTAGAGTTTCAAGCTGTGTCTTAATTTGGTGGGCAAAGTATAATTGTTTGAATAAACGACGCTGGGTCTGTTCTTTGCTGAAAAGCTGCCTTTAGCTTCTTGCTACATGCATTCTCGAACCTGCTTTTGTTTTTGCTGGTGAAGATTCACCCAGAGGCAGCTTTGCTTCTTCCCCACTCCTGGAGAGCACCAGGCAGTATAGATGAGTTGCTTCAGGACATACAGTGGATCTCTGCCTGTACTTCTCCCTGCGTATCGGCACTGTAGCCAGCATGGTTATAACGCAGATGAATGAGGCGTGTTTATGTCGTGAGAACAACCATCCAAACAGCCTGATGTGTCAATGTACTTTTTTTTTTTTTTTACTTCAGCTTTTGATCACTGCAAGTTGAATATCTTGAGGAAATGATGTCTTGTGGTATTTGTCATAAAGCACAAACTTACTGTAATTGTTTTCTGTATCACAACTGTGTTTTCCTTTCCAGGCCGCAGCACGACACCAGTGCTCGTACCTTGTTAACCTCCACGTGAATGATTTCCTTCATGTCGGTGGAGACCCTAAATGGCTGAATGGTCTGGAAAATGCACCTCAGAAACTGCAAAATTTAGGAGAACTGAACAAAATGTTGGCTCACCGACCCTGGCTTATCACCAAGGAACATATCGAGGTATGTTTTTCATGGAGGAACGTGGATGTACCTTTATTTTTCAGTAATGCAAACACAGATCCGTAGGGTTAAGAGCCAGACAGGGTGAAAGGTGTCCTGCATTACTGACTTTGATTTCAGTGTTGTATCCTTGTGATACTGCGGGATCTAATATCACTTGTGCTCTTGTGAAACCAGTGTGATTGTACCTGGTCTGAAGTGACCAACAAACTTTATGTACAACACCCTGACATTGCTGAGATGTCATGTCAGAACCCCTGTGAGCATTTCTGAGATGCTGCCAGGGTGAGGCAGAAAACCCATCACCACAAGTTTGTCTTGCCTGCTGCTGGTTCACATGCTTAGTTTTCATGCTGGGTTGGAGGGAGCAGGTTGGCAGAAGAGCCCAGGGGAGTGGTGGTGGTGGGAGGCAGCCAGGACCTCAGCACCACCACGCTACCAAGGAGCTGTCTCTACTGTCCCCCTCCCTGGAGAGCTGCCTGGATCAGCTCAGCCACCTTTGAGGGTGTGCACAGCAGGGGCAGCTCTCCTGGCGAGGACGGGGGCATGGATGTGCCTGCCACTGCAACTCCCCAGCCTCCTCTCTTTACCCTGAGTGAGGGGGCAGCGGGTGCTGGGGCTGTCTGCCAGGCGGGGAGGCAGCAGCGGGTCCCACTGGGAGGCGGGACGCTGGGCTGTGTGGGTGAGGGCACACGTTCTCTCAAGAAGGCCCCAGACCTCCTCCTACACTTTCCTGCCCAAAGGGGAAGTTGGGGTTTGAAGCTTTTTGTCAAATGTGGAGCATTCCACCCACAGGGACAAGATGGAGGGAGCCTGGCCCTGGTGCCAGGTTTTCAAGCAGCTGATCTGCAAGGCAGTCGCTAGGGTTTTCTGAGACTCTAAAGACCAGCTGAAGAAACACGAAACTGTTGTGGTTGTGTCTTTGTCAGAGGTGTGAAATTTCAAGGCAAGTCGGTATGGCGTCAGTACAAACCGTGTGGTGTAAAATAGCCCAGCTGATTGGATAGCCAAGGGCCAGAGAGGGGAGAAAAGTTGTCTCCTGTGGTGGCTTAACCATATGAGCCTGTAGCTGGCAGGTCACCTGGGAATGGGGCACTGAGCACACTAATGGCAGCAGAGTTGGGGTGCAATTGTGGATGTCAGAAAAACAAGTTTATCTGGTAAAGAAACACATTGATAAACTGACAAGGTGAGATCACTCGAATGGCCCTTGAAAATAAGCACTTTTGTCTTGCATTGTTTTGAAAGCAACTTCTGAAGACAGAAGAGAACAGCTGGTCCCTGGCAGAGCTGATCCACGCGGTCGTTCTCCTCACACACTACCACTCCCTCGCCTCCTTCACCTTCGGCTGTGGGATCAGCCCGGAGATCGACTGTGAGGGGGGCCACACCTTCAGGCCCCCTTCTGTCAGCAACTACTGCATATATGAGATTACAAATGGTTACCACGGGGCGGATGAAATCCTTGCCAGCCCAGCTGGGAGCTTGCCTGTAAGTATCTGAACAAACAATCACTTTCAATAGTAGCAGTTTCTTTGTAATCTTACTACAGGGAGGGCGCTCATGTCTCTTCCTTCAGTGAGAGTGGGATTGACTAGCCTAAGCCAGGTGAAGGCTGACTAGTTGAAGAGATGCATTTAGGAGATGCTGAAATGACACTGGGCAGCTGTCAAAGGGAGAAACAGATACAATCGCTTGAGTTGTCTGGTTTTGGTCTCATGTCATTCATGGAGACAAACTGAGCCAACCCCCTGGCCTCAGTCAGTTCCTCACACGTGTCCTGAGCAGCAGTGGCCAGGAATGCTTTTTCCCTTGGGTGCAGTGGAAAGTTGGCTCTTCCAAAGACTGCTTCCAGTCTTTGACTGCTTTTTGAGGTGTTTGTGATGCATCCCACAGCAAATCATTCACAGTTTTCTGTCTCCTGTCTCTAAACCAGTATTTCCTGCCAGCAGCAGTTACGCTCACTGATCTGAACTTGCCTACACTTAGCACAAAGCACAACGTGAACTCGGTGCTGGTTTCAGAACAGTGATAACAGGGTGTTCTCAGTGCTGGTGCCTTGTCTGTGAGACTCTGCTGCAATGGTGTGGGTGGCATTCATGTTTTGGTTGATGGAGCTTGCTGGTTCTCTGAAGGAACAAACTGCAAAAGGCAGAGAGGAAGGGGGCAGAACTGTATGAATTGAAGATAAGGTTATTTTGGCTTTGCACGGATGGATTTTTACAGCCAGCTATTGGATTAATAGTGCGTTGTGGCGCTAAACAGCTCTTGTGAAATAAGATTATCTTGCACTAGCTTTCCTTTGAGGCTTTGTTAAATCTGCATTTACACTCACTCTTCCTTTTTCCTTCAATATGTTTCTTCTCTGTAAGCAGAGAGGGAGAAAAATACAGTTGGCAGTAAATTGTGGTTACTTCCTCTATCCAAATTGCTGTTACGGCTCCTCATTTTTTCAGCTGTTCAGCTTTTCTATTCCTTCGTGGGAGAACCGCTTGTTGCAAAAGCTGTGGTTCTTAAAATATGCTACAAATATCAGGGACCTGATTGAGAAAAGATGATGTGTAAATGTGAACGGTTGGGTCAGTGCAGATTTCTTTCAAGAACTCTTTTCCTCCAAAAAAATAAATCAGTGTTTAAAGATGTAAAAGAAGGACACGAGTAGCATTTACATTTTCTGGCTTGATGATTTCTGCCATCATTGTCACCTCTTGTAAATGGAAATGAAACGTTTTTCTCTTCCTTTTCAAGTCTACAGAGTCCGTCTGTGAAGTGGAAGCTCTTATGGAGAAAATGAAGCAGCTACAGGAGTGCAGAGATGAAGAGGAAGCCAGCCAAGAAGAGATGGCTACACGCTTTGAAAGGGAGAAGAGAGAAAGCATGTTCGTCTGTTCTTCAGGTAGAACAGCTGCAGTGTATCTGTTGAGATTTGTCTAACTCACTTGAAGCAACACTTACTGCCACAAAAGGAAAAATAGTGTTCCTGGATGTCTCAAAATACAGTACCATTTCTTTGAAGGGATTAGGAGGAGGGGAGGGGTGCCTTGTCTTCTCCCAGGAACACTTAAAAGCAAAGTAGTGCCAACATCTGTGGCTTCTCTCAAACGTGCCATCACACTGGCTGACTGGTGTTATGTTTAGTAGAGAGTTCAGCAGAAATGGAACCTCTCCCTTGATTTCAAAGTTTCAAAAGAGATTTGAGCATCCCACAAGATGTTGTAAAAAGAAGTCCTTAGCATGCCTAGGAATCTAAGTGTACGAAACATTACTTTCCAGATGACTGTGAGACAATACTTAATCTGTTAGAAGTTCAGGCTTGAAGTGGGCTCCTGAGCAGAGTTTCCTATAAAATAAACCTGGCGTGGAAATCTGAGAGCTCTTTTTTATTAATAAGCTCTCTGTTCCAAAACAGATTTTTTCCCTTGACATTTTTACAGACCCCTCAAGTTAGGAGCTAAGTGTCCTCTGGACTTAGGGGATAGGGTGAAGGCTGGTACACAGAAGGAGGGAGAAAAAGATGTTTGTTTTTAAGAAAGAATCTGAGTGTCGTTCCTGGAGTTGCCTCTGAAAACCACAGCTGGGAGTCGGCTGTACCAAAGCATTTTCATACAAGTACTCCAGTGAAACTCGTGTATCCAGTTAAAAAGCCCAGAGACTCCCATTCTTTTGCTGCAAGAGTTGTGCTGATACACTTCCAGTTTCTTCTTACTGAAACGGTGTGAAATTCTGTTTGACATTAACAGAAGATGAAGAATCGGCAGCAACAAGAGACGTGTCTCGCCACTTTGAGGACACCAGCTATGGTTACAAAGACTTCTCCAGGCACGGAATGCACGTGCCCACCTTTCGTGTGCAGGTAAGGAGGTTGGGGCTGCTCTTGGGAGGTTCGGTGTACAAGCAGCCCATTTGTTGCACCACATACCAAACCTGGAAAGGGCTGTGCTGGAACTTAATGCTCCGTGGATGAGAAGGTTTAAAGCAAAGCAATGAACAAACCTGTGCCCCCTCACCCCCTGCCACATTCTCCCAGCCCTGAGATGAATCACAGTAAAGCACCGGGGCTGTGTAAGTTCATTTCTGAAATGTTCCATTCTGCATTTTTACCGAAGGATTACTCGTGGGAAGACCACGGCTATTCCCTGGTTAATCGCCTTTACCCTGATGTGGGACAGCTACTCGATGAGAAGTTTCACATCGCTTATAATCTGACTTACAACACGATGGCCATGCACAAAGATGTGGATACCTCCATGCTGAGACGAGCTATTTGGAACTATATTCACTGTATGTTCGGAATAAGGTCAGTTTTACTCCTTCTGTTCTCAGTGTGTGTTCAGCATTGGCTTTTTGTCAGTCTTTCTCAGATGGAAGCAAAGCTACTGATGAAGCAAACATCCATGTACTTTTCAGCATACTTTTGTTTCTGGGGGAGGGCCAGTAGCGGTACAAGTAACAGGATCACTTATTTTGCCGTGGGAGTTTAGAAACAATGCAAGTGAAATAACTGGCTCTTGAAAATGAAAGTGGTTTTCTCTCCGTTCCAAACAGATATGATGATTACGACTACGGTGAAATTAATCAGTTGTTGGACCGCAGCTTTAAAGTTTATATCAAGACTGTGGTTTGCACTCCTGAAAAGACCACAAAAAGAATGTATGATGGCTTCTGGAGGCAGTTTGAACACTCTGAGAAGGTAGGGCTGTGCACGCGGGCCGCAGATCCCTCTGCTGCGCCAACGGCCCTGGCTGCCAGAGGCTTTACAACGTGCTGTTGCTGGGCTTCTGCCCCTCTTCAAGGAATTCAAGAGGAGCTGTAGTACTGCCCAGACTGAAACCATTTCTCATTTCTTACTGTCTGTTTGCTGACAGCTGCCAGGGGCTGTGGGGGCTCTGCCCTGTGAGGGGAGGGTGTCGGGTGTGTCGATGGTGCGGCATCACCTCCGCTGCAGCTTTCCCCTTCGCGGGCAGCCACTGCCACTTGTGTCCCAGACAGGGGAGAAGTCTTCATCCTCCAGTTTTCCTTTGGAAAAATATTTCTAGGCCCCACATAGAATGAATGTTGATAAGAGTGCAGAAACATAAATGTGTCTTATTCAACACTCATAGTATCAGAGGTTCTACTTCTTATCAAACTACCTCTGAAAACAGAGACCCACTCAGACTAGGGGTACTATAACCGTAATGATTTTGTTGTTCAAGGAAAATACTACATATGTTTGTTTTGGTTAGAGTAATGAACAGAGACAAGCTTTGCAAGCACAGAAACCTTTCTTTAAAGGCCAAAACTTTGCACTTCCACAGCCATCACAATCCAAGAATTGTACATGAACATGTCACAGAATGCACTCGCTATCCATCCTTGTGGAAACCATGGCAGTGAAACCACACACAGCCATTACGTGCCACGACAAACTCGGAGTCAAGCTGCTGTCAGAGAGACAATACTATTCACCCCCTTCCCCCAGCATGGTTTCTGATCTCACCCTCAAAGAAACACAGTAAATACATTGAGGAGGTGAGCTGGGGAATGAAAAGTCTTACCTCTGGTAGCTACCATACACTCTGCCTCCGTTGAGAGAAGAGTTTTCATGGCATGTTACAGTTTTTGCTGTGGTTCAGCTAACCACTCCATCTTGCTCAGGTGATAATTACCTGTGTGTGTGAGTGTTTGTCTCTGTCATACAAGGACAAACAACCTTATCATCTACTCCTCTGGTCCGCAGGTACCAACCACTCTTTGGCCTTTAACTAACTGATTACCTTCATCTATCTCAATTTGAACAAATTCTTTTGAAGCTGTGCAGAGTCTGCTGCTGCTGAAGAGCTTGTGTGTTTGAAAGCTTGTCCCTCTTTTAGTAAGCCAACTGGTTTAGGTAGAAAGGATGACTTACCTCTTGTGTGAGCCTGGCCCTGCTGAAGCGTGACTGGTTGCCTCCCTGTGCTGCAATGCTACGTGCGGTGTTCGTTCACGTCGTCCCTCCCTCGGCAGCTTCACAGGCACAACCAACTCTGGGTAGCTGACAGGCAAAGTGCTCAGCCGCTGCTACTGCAGACACCAGTCCAAAACCCAGAGCCCTTCAGAAGCCTTCCCCACCCCAGAGCACGTCCCCTTGACTGGAGCAGGCTGTCAACACCTCGCTGCTTTTGTGTCCTGCAGGTCCATGTGAATTTGCTTCTGGTAGAAGCTCGGATGCAAGCCGAACTACTTTACGCTCTGAGAGCTATTACTCGCTACATGACCTGATGGCTCCGGCCGCCTGTCGATGTAGGAATGTTGTGCAGCTGCAGCGTGGCAGAGGAAGAGACGAAGCCTCAGGACCAACGGTAGCTCTACGTTAAGACGCTCATTGTGCCATAACTCCTTTAGTTTCAGCTATTTCCGTGTTTGGAATCCCACCGCTGCCGCTCGGCAGCGAACGCTTGGCAGTTGACAAGACAGGCTGGTGCAGGAGCGCTGCCCGCTCATGGTATTTTGGCTTCAGGCAGCACGGGACCCTCGATGAACTTATGGCAACAGAGTAAATGATAGATGCGTAGATCTTGTGTCGGGGCAAAGGCCGCGGGAGGCGGAGCGGGACAAGAAGGGGGAACGCGATGGCATTTCTTTCCCTACGAGAATAATCTTAGAAAATCTTGATGCTGCTATTTGTGCTGGTGGAGCAAACACAGACGGGCTGCTCCAGTTAAGCTAAAAGTGAAAGTGAGCACTGCTACTGTCTGAGCCTCTACTGTGTGTGGTTTCAAAAACACAAAACAAAGCCTTGTTATTTAGATTTCTTTCTTCATCGGAGCTGAATCTCTTCTGTCCACACGGATCATTGGAAACATAGCAGTCAGTTCTCTCAACTCATTCAGCCTTAAAACGCAGCAGGACGCTTGTTCCGGGTTCTTTGGTGAGCTCCACCGTTCCTCCGGAAAGGAAGGAGAGGGCTCACCTCCCCACGGCTTTGCGGGGAGCCAGCGACGCGGAGGGTCGAGCAGCTTCTTGTCCTATTTTTCAAGGATGAACCAAGGAGGAGCCAGGCCGAGGTGTGGGAGCGTTGTTCCAGACTGCCAAACAGTCCTACTGTGTTACGTGCCCAACGCTGGCTGGTCTTACTGATTTTTGCAGTTGCTTAAATAACTAGGCTAAAAAACATCTATTTTTAGTAAATCAAACCATGATTAAAATGCTGACATTTAATAGAGGGTGGGTTTGGAGAACACACGAATACTTTTGTATGAGTGTGACTTGCTTTTAAATTTGTCAGTATTATTGGTATTTTTTAAATAAAGGTAACAACTTTTCTTTGGGTGTTGTTGCGTGGTTCAGCTTTCCATGGCTGCTCTTAGGGGTTTACTTCAGCAACATCTTAAGATGTTCGGTAAAGTAACAGAGCAAATGCACTTCAACTGACAAACCATGAAATCTTTCACCAGAGTCTAAAATGAAGGGAGACGACAAAGTTTAAAAAGTAGACGTAGCTCCTCAGCTCGAGGGACAGAGAACTGCTGGAGAGAGTCCAGCACAGGGCCACCAAGATGATCAGGGGACTGAAGCATCTTTCACATGAGGAAAGGCTGCGGGAACTGGGGCTGTTTAGTCTGGAGGAGACTGAGGGG
>WBNH01012676.1:0-10417 GCA_013401255.1 Urocolius indicus | reverse complement strand
CCATTCTGTGATTCTATGATGATTCTTCACTGAAACTAAACCAAACTCGTGTACTGCACCTGTTTTCGTGCTCCCTGTACTCCTCCACCATCTGTCCAGGTGTCCTTTGTCATACAGGGCTCTTCTTTCCTTGCAGGCAAAGAGCATGATAGGATCAGAGATTTCAACTGGATGTTTATGTAGTCACTAATTTTCAATAACCAGTTCTAAATCTTGTTTTGAGAGTTAAACCAATTTACAAATCCCCTGGCAGTGAACCTGGTCCCCCATCAGGCTGCTGGTTTTAGCAGGCTACTGTCAAAAGGGCATCTGGTAGCAGAAGGATGGTCGGGTCCATGCAGTCAGACTGAGGAATTTATGGCAAAAGAAAGATAACAGGCAGCAGGAGGAGAATTTGCTATAAGGGAGTAACAGATGCTTTTGGACATACTCCCAGAGCTGCGTGTCAAGCACAGAAACTCCTACCTGCCTACAGGAAGGTGAAGGGCCTTGGTGGTAAGGCAGGAAAGGTGGATTTTCCTAATTGTAAATACAGATTGCTGTTCCTGGGCCTGGTTCTCAGTTAGCTCAGACTGGTCTCTCTCTCTGAGAACAGTCTTAAGTTTACAGTCTAAAAAACTAAAATATTTTAAAAGAATTAGGGGAGAAAGATTAATAAACTGTCAAAAACTGTGACTAACAGGAAGCATCTGCTGCTTCCTCTTAACTAAAAATATGGGATTTTTACTGTTCCAAAAACAGGGCAAAACTTCCCTGTCTAAGGGCACATCCTAAAGCTAAGCTATGCCTCTGGACACAGAAGTGTCTATCTAGTCTGTAAACAGAGTTTCTGTAGCACCTGATTCTCCAGCCGCTTTTTGGAGGGGTCAAAGGTAGACATGAAATCTTCTGAGAAGCCCCAACTGGCCCTTTCCATCCTACGCTCTCCAGGGCACATGCAGGTAACTGCAGCCACCCTTTCCTTCTTCAAGCAGTAAATGCTGTAGTGGGGGATGTGGGGGCTTGTCAGTGGCTATGGTCATTTTTGGAACCAGAGCACCAAATCTAACATGCAGACAATCCTCACTACACACCAAGCTACTTACTTTGGAGAAAGGGCCTGAAAATGTTTGGGGGTTTTCCATTACAAATGCTTGGCATTTGTGGTCCTAAGGAAGTAGCAGAGAACAAGCAACACTGTTAAGCACAAAGGCAACCAAAGATAGTGGATTAGTCATTATAAACAAGAAAATCGCAGAATGGTCGGGGTTAGAACAGCCTGGAGATCATCCAGTTCAACTCCCTTGTCAAAGCAGATTCACCTCAATCAGGTCACACAGGAAGGTGAGTAAGTGGGTTTTGAAGACCTCCAGAGAAGGAGACTCCACGCTCTCCCTGGGCAGCCTGTGCCAGGGCTCCCTCACAGGAAGGAAGTTTTTCCTTGTGTTCCAGTGGAACTTCCTGTGTTCCAGCTGAGGTCCAGCAGGTTGCTGCCCAGCACAGCAGTCTTCTGCAACTACTCCCCATTCCTGGGTGTCCTTGTCCTTACAGAACACCTTTGCACCACTAACTCATGTCCCTCAGCACCTCAGCTACACAGCTCTGTAATAGCTCCAGGGATGGGGACTCCAGCACCTCTCTGGGCAGCCTGGGACAGGGGCTGACAGTCCTCTAGGGAAAAGGTTCTTCCTAATGTCCAATCTAAACCTCCCTGGTGCAACTTGAGCCCATTTCCTCTTGTCCTAGCACTTGATACTTGGGAGAAGAAATTGACTCCCACCTCACTGCAACTCCCTTTCAAGTCTCTCCTCTGCCTCCTTTTCTGACTGGACCTGCTGACAGGGCCTGGGCCCTTGGGCCTTTCCCACTGCACAGCCCAGCCCTGGCTGCCTCTCCTTGATGCAAACAAGAACAAACCCAAGAATGGATGCCTCCAGCTCCCTCCCTACAGGGCAGCACTTCCCCAGCTGCCCTTCTTTAGTGCCCCTAGAAAGCAAATCCATTCTTTTATTCCCAAGAAACAAATGGGATGTTGGAGCCATTTATCTTTTCTCTCAACTTCTGCTAAAATTAAAATGGCAAAAGAAGGGATGACAATCAAGACCTTTGAGCTCAGCAGAGCTGCTGTTGGAGCCAGACCACGCCACACTGCTTCACAGCTCTGTCCCGCGGACTGCAGCAGCTGCCACACGCAGCAGGGCTGAGCCTGGCGGCTCACAGCAACTACCCATCTCCTGGGACAGAAGGAACGCTGCAAATTTCATCAGCTTCACTGAAGTTTTCTCTTCGGCCCTCCCAAAACCTGCGCCATCAAGTCACCACTCCCCTGCCCCATCAACAATAAGAAAGTCCCTGAAACAGCAGAAGCAGAGGCCTAGACTAGCAAAAAAAGATTCCCTGCCCTTCTGCTCTCACTCTACTTGCCAGCCTCCTCACTTCCTCCTGGAAGCAGGAGTCTGGCACTGCTCAAGGCACAGCGGTGCCACACATCAACCCAACTCCTGCAGCAAGTTTGCCGGGATGCTGCCCTTCAGGGTCAGAGCCAGGAACCTGGCAGCCCCTGCACAGCCCTTTATTCGACTTCAGAAAAGAGACAAATGGGGCATGACTCAAAAGCTTTGTGTAGCTAATTGGGCTGTTAAAACCACCTGAGGCCAGTGATGCACCTGCCGAGCTGATCTATGGGCTACAAGCAGGGACTTCTCACTGAAAAGCTGAGCAATAAACAAGCCAGGGATGGTCAGAAGGAACCTGAAGGCTGTAGAGCCATTTTTTTTTTTGTCCCGTGGATGGAGACAGAAGTCCAGTGGACACAGCTGGCCAAGACAGTCTGAGACCTACCAGCACACAGGCAGTTCCCAGGGAGGTGGGGACAACTGAAAGAGGAACACACCAGCCCAGCTAAAATCCCCTCTTGCAGCAGGGATATAGGTGTTGTGCCTTAAGATGTCAAGTCCCAGTTCAGAAAAGCCCCCATCCTCTACCTGGTACTGTGTGGCAAGGGTGTCCCAGCTCCTGCCCTGGGGCTTGGGGGAGCTCCAGAGGAATGGGGTGTCATAAAGCACAGCTGTGTTGTGGGGCTCCTGCTGTGTAATGTTCTTTTTCAGTATGCAGTACCTCTGGTAGCACAGAGGTGCAGGTGCTGAGTGGGAATTTACCTCGTAACAATTAAAAGTTCGGTGAAGAGTTTTGTTGCTTTTTCTCTGACAAGAAACGATGTAAGTGTCAAATCATGCCCAGTAGCTGCTTCATCAGCTCAAACATAGTGTAAAAAGCAATAGCACATGCAAGAAAAACATATAAGCTTCTCAAAAGAGGGTGTTTGAGTATAGAAATGCCACACTTTACTGACCTTAAAATGAAATTGCCGCGCTCGCCAATGCGCTCAGCAACAGCCATGTGCAGGTATATTAGGAATACAAAGCTGTACAAGCTACACCACACACAAACACACACACATTACTGTAATGGAGTAACAGTCACAGTTGATGGCTTTGAATTCTTTGAAGCAGTTTTTCTGCCACAGGTTTGAACTCTTTTTCCCAGTAGAGCTTGTGGTAGTCCTTTAAATCTGCGTTGAGGCTGTAATCCAACGCTAGCTCTTCATCTGTAATCCAGGAAAATATCATCAGCAGTTCTGAATAAAAATATACCCAAGCCTGTGTTTTATGAACACAGCACATACAACTTGCCAGTTGTGTATATGGATGGCTTTAAAACACCCATCTCTATTGTGTAGCACGAGCTAAGCATTGTTATCTGAGGGACTGAGATTTAATTGAAAATAAAGGATGTCAAGGTCAGTAGAACAGGAAGAAGGGTACAGCAGGTTCCTTTGTTTTCACACCCCACAGGTGTAACTAAACTGTCCCCAAGACCAAGCATTTACTGTCACTGTCAGCCTGGAAACTACTTGGGTTTAACATTACCCACGGCCATTTTGCTAATGTAAGTAATCAATTCATGTAACTACAACTATGTTTTCCCTGTCACAATCTGGTTCATGAAGACTCTTTCAAAATCTATCAAGGCCTTGAACCATACTACTTACTGATGTATTACTGATGCCCTCCCTTCCTCACAAACTGCATCAATCATAAATAGGGCGCTGTTGACAGGGACAAGCAATGTTAGGAACAAAAAGTCATCATCACTCATTATTCCCCTCTCCACTTTGCCCGGCACTGGATGTGGGCAGAGAAACAAACTGTTACAGACAAAAGAAACCAGTCTGCACCCAGAAGCATGCACCTGAATCAGGAATCTAGGAATATGACTGATAGTGCTGAGCAGTGTTAAAGCAGAAGGATATTTGACAGCCTTTAGGCCATAAAAAGACCCAAAATGAAGCTACAAAGCCTGCACCCAGTGGGCAGTGTGACTTTTCTTTGTCCTAGAGTAGGAAAAAGCACCAGATTCACCTGCTGTCAAATGAACTCTGTGAGTGAGCTCACTGCACATTCACAGCAGGTAAAAGACAACGTGAAGCTGAAGAGAAGCTTGAGTTCCTGTGAGCTGCAGCAGCCCCAGAGGCAGAGATGACATCATTTTTGTGTGGATTTGGGCTTGGTTTCATAGAAAGTTGCCAGTCCCTGCAAACTCTCACACCACTACAGTGTTTCCAAGTTACCAACATGAAAGAGATGCTGATGGTGAGGCAGATCTCTGGCAGCATTCTGCACAAAGAGCAAATGCCAGTTAGAGGCTTTCCGTAATAAAGAGAAAAAAACGTCCCATTCATGTCACATCTCTGCAGGAAGAAACCCTGTAATCAGAGATAAAATCTGGCCTCGGACATCAGATATGTATTTGATGGTAAGAGGATAATTTAGATGGGACAGAGCCTCTGGAGTAGAGCCATCATAGCTCTTGGCACAGCAACGCAACAGATCTAAAAATGAATCTCATCAGCAGACAAGTGAGAGCGAAGGGATTACCATTTTTGTTTTCAGAGAGAATTGTTTTGCCTACTCCTGAAATTATTCTTCAAACCCAAAATAACTGCCTTCTAACACACAGCAAGGTACATTTCTCTCTCTTTATTAGACAGCTTTGCCCCCCAGAAGTCGATTGAATGTTTATGGAGTCACTGAGGTCAGGAATTCCAGCCTGCTAGGACAAGGGTGAGAACAAGTTGAAGAACCAGTGAGAACCAGCTGAAGTGTTGAACCCAAACAGTGAATTTCCAGAAGCAGCATGTCAGTAACACTGAGGATCGGTGTCCTATGAGCAAGCTGTGCATCCTCAGATAACTTAATTTTCCCACAACCCTCCTGAAAACTAGCAAAAACAGGTACTGGCCGAGCAGTGTAGGAACTGGCTGCCAGCCCAGGAACGAGCACTGCTGGGTCTGCCTGCTGGGGAGAAGATGAAAACTAGAGTTCAGGCTCCAGCCTGCAAGGGCTCCCCTGCCCTGGAAGTTGGGCATGACAGGGGTCAGCAGCCCTGAAAGCCTGATCATGCCATGGAAGAGTTCATGTGCACTGAGATTCCAAAATAACTTCCTGGAATCGATAGCAGGGGTCAAGGTGGGAGGAAAAAAAAGTGATGGAGAAAGGAGATTTCACTGAATGACCAAGCAGAAGAATGGCTTCCACTACTGCTTCTTGAGGGACTAGGGCAAGGCAAAGCTGCGCCAGGGGCCTGGAAACACCAGCTTCTAGAAGCTCTGAGACAATAGAGTGATGTGGAACTCAGAAGCGGGTGACAGAAGGCAAGTGCCAGTGCCACTGGAAAGCAATGCCACTGTCTCAGCCTGCTGGGATCAGGCAGGGAAAAAGAAAAACAAGTGGTGCCTTTTGTCCAGACTTTCTCAGGCCCAACATCTTTTCAGGCTATTTCCACTCCCTTTTGGCTCCCTTCTATCTTTTGTCATCTTGTGCCAGGTAGGGGAAAAGAAAAATAAAGGGGGGGAGGCCAAGCACAGCAGGTGAAGTGAGGTGTCTGCTGTGCCATGCTCCACTTCTTCCGCTTCCTGAGGGCGTGCTGGTGCTTAAGTACAGTCCACTGACTGTCAGCAGTTGCCTCCTGCTTCCTGAATGATAGGATCAGAGCAACGAGGGTTCAAGGCTGTTACTGGATACAATGGGAGGAGGAAGGACAATATTCACCAGCTGTGATTACTAAAATTTGTTGGCTCTTAACACACGGAGGAACGAGATCCAATGAGCAAGATGTGCTTTTTCGACAGCTACTCTCTGACTACAGTGTGAAGGACTAGCTTTCTGATTGAATTCTGACCTGTTTTTAATTAATTGTCATTACAGCTGCATTACAATGGCAACTGTACGTGAACTTCCAGTTCACAAAAGCTGTACTAGTTAATGAGAGTTCCAATTACTACCCTGCCTGCCCTCTGCAGTCACATCAATTGCTGCAATGAGCAGTGTTAAATGCAGGAGAAAAAAATAAGTAAGAATTTTCCAGGATAAAGATTTATATTCCTTGCTGCATGCCAGAACGTTCAAGCATGATTGTGGCTGCAAAGTTTGCACTTCCATTGCAGAATGTTAAAAAGGGCACTAATGATGTTGAAACACTGAATATTTTTAGATAAATAGATGGGATTACTGCTCGCATTAAGATAAGTTCTGTCATAGCAAGGAATGTGATGCAAGGAATGATTACAACGATGAGTAACAGTAATTCTGCTGCAAGTGGTAAAAAAACATCCTCACAAATCCACCCACTTTTCTGATTGTCTAAAACCAAAAGAGGCCGTGGGGATCTCACTTCCTCTGGGTCTGACTAACACGCAGCCTTCTCCACAGCCAGCATACATCTTTAGTGACTTTCCAATTAAAACTAGATCAAAATCAGTTCAGGTTTGCTTCAGTTTCATTTACATGTTAAACATTTTTTTTTTAACAAGGTAATTGCAAATGACCTACCCAGAATAAAATCATAACTAAGGCACTGCTCGTAAAATAAAGGAGAAAAATTACACATAGTGCCTACAGGACTATTAACACAGCAATTAAACTCTGTAAAATCTGAAGCAAAGATAAACGTGCAGATGAAAAGATTCAACTGGGTAAGCGGAATTGGGGTCTTAGTATGTACCTGTAGGCATTTTCCAGCCTGTATTTGTGGAGGAGCACACCCTCCCTAGCTTAAGGGAGCAGAGGACAAATTGTCAGGATGTTATCCTTGCCCACAAGGAGACCACAGTGAGAAGAGAAGGGTGGCCAAAGACCTCTTGCCACAAGCAGCAAGCCTGGCCCATTGTACTACAGCCCTTTGGCTGAGGGGAAGGGCCATGTTTCCCGGTGGTGCTCCACAGCTCAGCCCCTGCTGCTGCCAATGCCCACCTGTCACCTCTGGGGCCACAAAGGCCCATGTCCAGTGAACAGTGTTTGGTGCTGATGGCCTATGGGATAGTTGGCTCAAGCTGGCAAAATGGCAGCTGGTGAAAAGCATTAGCAGCTTGCTAACTCGACAAACAAACTACAGTGGGGAGTGACAGAGGCCAATTCCACTCTGGCAATCTGTAAGATCGGAGGGAACATGCTGGATGGCAACAGACCACTGTGCTGCTGGACGGCCTGTACTGGCCAATCAATTAAAGCTGCAGGACTGACTCCCTGCCCAAACCAAAACTGCTTTGGTTTTGCTCCTTCTGTTTCTTTTATTAAGCAAAAGAGATCAAGATTGAGCCTCACCTAAGAGAGATGTGAGCAGCACGAGCAATGTGTCGGTATCTTCTCCAAAGCAGGAGGCCGCACTTGTGATGTTTTCACTGCAGTTCCACAGGGTTTTGCATATCAAACAAGCCAGCTGCCAGTCTGATGGCCCAAAGTCTTGTAAACACTCAACTAACCTGTCGGTATCAAACAAAAACAGCATTTTGCTCCATGTAGTTTTCTTCTGAGCCCTTCAAAATCTGGCAGTCTAGAATGTATGCAGACTCCATAAGAGTTTGTAGGAAAATTCTACATTAATAAATTTAAGATGCTACTTTCTTCCTCAGTAACTTCCCCCTTTTTGGTGTAGCTCCCTGAGGACATGACCATGCCTTTTGTGTATGCAGATGTGCATAGGCCTGCCTCCATCTATCTCTCCCTTGCAACTTTTTAATCCAATTGACCCATTTCTATCACGTATGTCACTAATGTAACTACCTCAAAGACACTAAAATTCCATCAAATCTCATGACAGTCTGTGACTGTCTCGAATCCGTGGTTACCACTAGGGCAGAAATTGCAATGTGAGCCAGACTTTATCAGGCACCAAGAATTCATCTGGAAAAGATGGTATGAAGGCAGAAAAAGCTTTGGTCAGAACATCCAGCCTATCACACATCAGAGGATCCCACCAGATCCATCCATCACTGAATTACCTTTTACATTCAGCAAAGTCCAACTGTTCTGCAGATCTTGCCTTCTCTTGTACTTTCTCAGCCTGGACTCCCAATGCACTCCTCAGAAATGCCAGCTTTATTAAAGACCATTAGGTTCTTGGTCTTTCTCCCAATCTCATTTCCTTGCAGGTTCCAAATGCAGGCTGGATCATAAGCAGGACTCTGAAATTAAGCTGTAACTTTTCTGCCTGCACCAGCTCACTTACAGGAGTCATCCAGAGCTCCCATTACCAAACCTAGGGCAGCAGATGTCAACCTTGTTTTTTGCCTCAGTCCTTAGTGGCCTGTCCAACAGTAATCCTTCATTCTCCTTCCCCAGCCCTACAACCTTGTCTTTCCCTCGCTTCTCTGCTTCACTGTGAGATTTATAATCTGGTGACTGGCAAAAGGAACAAGGGATAACTATTATGTTCAAGCATGGCTGTAAACAGCAGCAATTGAAAAGCAACCAAAAAGAGGTTCACTTTTCCTCTCCTCTGAAGGCAGCCGCACTCTTGGAAGACCAGGAGGCATCTAATGAAACAGCCAGACAGCTTGTCCTATTTTTTTTTTTTCAGTTTGATATTCTGATGAGAGCAATTCCATGTTTTTATTAGGGACACTATATATTAGCACCACAACCTCATTTCCAAAAATCCACCGAGCTGTTTGGCACAGTCAGGATGACCACCTTAACAATCACTTCCCATTTCTCTAGATTTGTTCCAGACCGTTAGGATTTTTCCTTCCTTCTTCACAGATTTTCAGGCAGAGCATAGAAAATTCTGCTCTCTACAGAACGTTCTGTATTCTGTGTAACAGAAGTTTCTCACGCTTTTGCCTGTAACTTATTGGGAAGGAAGGATGAGCAGACTATGCATTGTTTGCATTGTATAAAAAAAGTAATTATATGATGCAGGAACAGGAAAGTGATTCAAAGTTATGTTTCATAAATGTGGGTTGTATCAACTGCTTTACAAGCATAGGAACATGATCTTTCATGTTGCTCCAATTAAGCTGGATCCGCTATTATCTGAACATCAAAGCCACAAGTGTTGCAGCCACAGCGGTTTTTCAAGATCTAACACTACTTACAAATGTACGTGCCTCAGACTTGAACTCTCAGCGAGAGGAGACTCAGGAGCTTTTCTCTGCCAAGCATGGTTGTGTCTGTTCTCCCTAAGCAGTTACAGAAATTGCCAGAGCCCATGGTAGGATATCATAGTTCCTGAAGTAATCTTCACACTCCCAACAATACACGTTAATGGTGCCTGCTACCTGCAACCAGTTGAGCCAAGCACAGGCTGCTCCTGCAAAGCCATGCCTTAGGTGCTTTGTTGGGTGGTGATCTCCCCTCTGCTGAATCTATCAGGAGGATCCTTGGGACAGGATTCCCTGGTTTTTGGCTCTGCAGTAGACTAAACACTCTAATGCTTTTGTAAAAAAAAACCAACCCAACAAATCCATAACAAAGAATACAAGAGGCTCTTTCTTGAAGAACATTAGATGCTGAGTATCTATTAAGTATGTAACCTTATTAACTATTATTGTCCACAGTAAAAAGGAATCTGATTGAAACTCTTTGGCCAAGCTACTCAAAATTGCCCTTTTTGAAAACATAATCAGGAACTTACTTTCCAGTTCCTCCTTCTTCCATCAGAAGAGCTCGTTTATCCTGATCTACTGTTAGATTGAGCAGAACTCCACAAGCAGAAAAACAGACATCTGTGTTCTTGGCATCAAGCAAAGCAATCACAAACTTGTATACTGGATTTAAAGAAGGAAATGGTATTAGTGAGGAGATGGACTTACCAAAAAAAGTGGCATTACGATGTACTTACTAAACAAGTACTCTTAGAAAGCAGTCAAGTGCAGGATGCCCTACCCAAAAATTTAACCTTGTCTGTTCTGTGACAGTTGTAGAGCAGGGGCATGACCCAGAGTCACAGCCACTCTTACATCATGCTGAACACTGGCTTGCTTCAAAACAACGCATATAAAATTCTAGTTAGAAAAACACACCAAAACAATATGAAAATCTAATCAGAAGAGTTTAAGTTAACCAAACTGAATTACAGTTATGCCTTCTGTGGATAGCAA
>WBNH01012675.1:152290-215682 GCA_013401255.1 Urocolius indicus | reverse complement strand
AAACTGAATTACAGTTATGCCTTCTGTGGATAGCAAGGAGTTCCCACTTTAAAGCTCTTTAGTCACACAAAGCAATAGGACTTGAGAAGACTTGTATCCTACTTCACCCAGAGGCAAATAGGAGGTCCCTTTGTTGAGACACTTTAAATGCATGTTATGAAGCGCTAACGAGCTCTTGAACATGAGAATAAAAAATCTGTGATTGGGAACTTCAATGAGAATGAACTTGCATTTTCATTTTGTATCATATCACTACTAACCTGTAGGAGCTGAAAAACTCAAGGAGTGAAGGGAAATTTCAGAACTACAGTCTTTAGGCAAAACAGAGCTTCTGTAGTATTTGTTTTTTGTGAAGGCACCATGGCATACTGTTCCTACTTCAATATTTCCATTTTAATGAAATGGAAATAAAATTGTGTTTATAATGACTACTACTGGATTCTAACATTCGCCTGATTTGCAAAACACTGGAGAAGACTGCTTCTGCCCTTTAACTGAGACAGCTTATTAACAATCTTTCCTTTTTAGGACTGTAGACTTTTAAAAACAGAACTCCTACAAATGCAAAAGTAACTCACCCTTCTTCTGTATGATGAAGTCACAGATCTCATGATACTGGGAAAGATTGCCAAAGACTCTGACAGCCTCCACAATTCCATCCATATTGTTGCTCATTAACAGCTTTAAAAGCACTATTGGTTTGCAAAGAAATGAAATCAAAACAATTACTTGTATATCACAACCATGTGCTTGGCTTTTTTATCAATAAATACTAGAATGTGAGCATCAACAGCAATAAATGTAATAAATGGGAACAGTTATCTGTCTGGTTGCAGTGAAGGGAGTGAGTTGATGGTAGAACAAGAGCTAGATTGTGCAGGGCTTTAAAGATGAGACAAAGAGCTCTAATATGGAACTAAATGCAAAGGAACAAGTGAGGAGTTATGAACACAGCCTAAGCACAGTTGTAATAAAGGCAGCCGCTTTTGTTATACAGTTTGGAGTGGGCTTGTGTGAAAATCCATGAAGACAAAGAAGAAAAAAAGTGCTGTAGCATGTAAGAGAATTGATTTAGATCCTGAACAGATGGTCTTATGGTGGGATGTCTCCTAAAACTCAGATTAGTTTCTGACATCAGCTCTATTTTCTCTCACTGTTGTTATAACAAGCAAAATCATTTTCTCTGAACAGCTACCTAATATTGCCTCTGGTCTGAAGCATTTACTTGCTTGCTGCCTTCCTGCTTAGCAGTTTCACATATGATTAGTGTGTAACTTCAGCAGATAGAATGAGACCTTCAGCATTTCCTAGGAATAGCTACCATCATGGTGGCTTTGATGCACAACAGAGGAGTGATGTTACCAAAGTTAAATTTATCAGTCTTCTGTGAGAATGAAGTGAACCACTGGAATCAGTCCACCACATAAAGGACTCAAATCAGTCAACCCTCAACCCTTCAGCCACAGAAAAGCATGAGAGAAAAATATAGAAAAGGTTGGCTTCCATCTTTGAATGCTGCAGTACTGAACATGCCTTAAACTTGTCTTAAAGAGACATCTAAGGTTATTATTTTTTATCTTTGGGATCCACCACTTGTATCAAACAGCAAGTACTCTCAAAACGTCTCCTGGAGGAGCAGCCTTCCATCAAAAAGTATTCTCCCTCCTCAGTTCAGAGGAAAGGTGATGGGATTGGCTTCATGTGCTATACAATAAAAACTAGAGAGGGAAAGAGAATGGAACAGGCAGACAAGTAATTTGTTTCTCCATTTTCTGACTAGAAATATGAGCCAGCTGGCTTATGGGTGATAAAATAACTCGTGACAGAACAGCAGAAACGTTGCCCAGAGAGAATATGATGTCTGCCACTCAGGGCACTAGGCTGACAGCCAGAATACTTTTCCCTACTCTTCATTCTACCTGTCGTGTAAACTTCAGGCTTCATCCATCCCCCATGTATTACCTATTTGGAGAGAAAGGTATGCAAGACATGGTCTATCTACCTTTTGTAGAACAATAACACAATGAATCCCAGAATTCTGATGCAGTTTCTACACATCACTAAAATATGATTTTTGTCCAAACTGTCAGAGGGGTGAAAAAAAATCACACAGTTCACACAATACTGCCGATGGATTTATAAACCAGAAACAGACACAAATCAGGTTTTGGAGGCCTAGAAGGTACTGAGAGGAAAAAAAATCTCACTATTTCTTACCAAGACATGATGATTTTGCCTCAGCCATATGGATTTTGACCAAGCCTAGCAAAAATTGCTAAACAGAAAACAATATGGTAAATTCCTCTGGTGAGGAAAGAAGGGGTTTTGTATAAGCTGGAACATAAGAGGTTCCAAAGAAATACAAGGAAGAATTTCTCCACTGTGAGGGCAATGGAGCACTGGAACAGGCTGCCCACGTGGGTTATGGAGTCTCCTTCTCTGGAGTCATTAAAAACCCACCTGGATGAGCTCCTGTGTGACCTACTCTAGGTGTTCCGGCAGGGAGGTTGGACTACACGGTATCTTGAGGTCCCTTCCAACCCTTAAGACTCAGTGTCTGTGTAACAACTTTTCACACAAGTCATAGAATTATGCTCCAAAAGAACAAGAAAGTATTATGGGAAGAATTTAGCCCTATGAACTTCATATTCCTGCCATATGATACCACTAAACACTATCAGCGTCACTACTTCCTGCAGCGTCAATATACAGCACAAATAACTTCTGCTTTCAAAAAGCTACACAAAAAGCACATGTTTAAAAGTGCTTACTTTCAGCAATGTGTAGCTTCTTGTCTTTAACAGCTGAAGTCTTCACTTTGTAATAGGACAAATTGTTGATTGCTGTTGCAGCGTTGATGACCAATTCCTCACAGTCATCGATTGACTTGTATTCTGAAAGCGTAAAAAGCAAAACCCCAAATCAATATGCGTATGTAGATACACACACACAAGTCTGCTAACTTAGTGCGTTATAACTCTGAAGCAAACTGAATCACAGTTTACTTTGGCCACTGTTAGACACAGCTATTCTGTTCTTCAGTAATATGGCAGAAGCTAATAGCAACAGTTGATCCAAAAACGGCCATAACAAAGTCACTCTTTCCAGCTCTTCAGAAATCACAGTGACTAAGGCAATACGTTTTAAAATCTAGTTAGTTGAAGACATTTTACAGATTCTATTTGCTGCTCTAAGATGGACCCCAGGAGAAACAGGCCCATGTGACAGACACAACACAGAGGCACACACCAAGGACTGTTACACGGAAATGTCAGGTACCATGAAAAACTGGAAAAACACAACCCAAAACACCAAAAACCCCAAAGTCTTCTTTTGAGGGAGAGAAACTTTTAGATCTTGTTAGAGTTCCTGACAGAATGCTAGGCAGTTTAAAATTAAACTATCAAGGCAGAAAGCTGTGTATACCAATTTATCTGGGCTTTCTGGCCTCAGAAATCAAGAGTGAAGGAAACAAAAGAGTATGTTCATAGGGAGAGAGTACATTTTGTAGTAAACTGACTGATACAGTGTCCAAGAAGAGTGAAGAAGGGTGGCAGAGAGAAGCACTTAGATGGTGATAAATACAATTCCAATGCAGGAAGCTCCTACAGGGCTTGGGACAGAACGGGCAAAATTGTGAGTCTGTTTTTTCTGATCCCCCATGGCTGGTGAGCTAGTCATATAATCAGGTTGCCTTTACATAATATTTAATGTTCTCATCACACTAAAACATGCTGAGTTCTTTGAGATGTATCATGCCACTGCTGAAGTCTGTTATGGGGAAAACAGACTGCCCAGTTCAAGTCTGAAATTAGAGTTACAAAGGGATCACTAAGTGGTAAAAGGAACTGCAGACCCAAGCCTCTGTTTGGAGGAAAAGGGACACTCTCTCTCACCTGAAACAGATAAAGGAAATCTGAAAAGAAGAAAAAAATAAGAGGATTTTTTTTGAGGAGGCTGAAAGTTACAGATACAGACAACAAAAAGAATACTTAATCCACAACAGTCACAAAACCTACAAACCTTAAAAAACCCACCGACCCACCAACCACATCCGTGTAAGAACATAATTCCCTTAGACATGAACTCTGTGGGATGTATTTAAAATAAAATTTGTTTGCTCATCCTTAATGATTGTATCTGCAAAACTGAGCACTGAATTAAACACTTCTACATCTTTCCCCAGACACTGAAAAGTCAGTACCGAAGCAGAAATGCTTCCACTGTCTCAAACAGGCTTCTGACATAAAACAGTTTATAAGTGTCAGCAGACTGACTTTGTTGTTTTGGTAATTGAACCTATTTGATTATGGCTAAACCTAGGTAAGAAGGCCAAGTAGAAAAATCCTAAACTCTCCTTACAGACTGAAAAAGGACAACAATATGGATTTTATTACCTAGTACTGTGATAAGTAATTCTACAACACGATGGGCAGAAGCGAGAGCTGCTCCTACACTGTGATGAATGGAGAGATTGGCCAGCACTCTTATCAGTTTTATCAGAACATCTTCTGCTTCTGAAGGATGCTTTGGCTGTTTTTTTCCTTCCTCTCCTCTTTCATGGTACCATTTCTGTGCATTCAAATCAAGTTCATGGTAGGTTTGGAATAATGATATCAAAGTGTTAACACTTCCTTTCTCTTTAAAAAATTGCTCACGGGCCTGGTTATTCTTTGCTGTTAAGTTACCAAGAATGAAGATGATACGGACAACCAAATCCTGCAATAAAATAAACAAACCTTATTACACAAAACCCATCAGAAGCAATTAGCTGCTTAAAAAGAAGATAATACCTAATTTGCTTCACAATCCAATTAATGCCGGCTTCAGAACAGCTGAAGAAATGCCAAATACAGGAACTAGAAATAGGGGTTTTTTATGCTACTATTGCTCATAACCAGGTTTACAGAAGAAATGAAAAACATCTAACAGAACTAGTACAGCATTGGGGTAATTACTAATGCGATAAACTTAGTATAGGTCATCTATTTTTACCAAGCCCACGGTAATCTTAAAACATCTTAAAACAGCACTTTATATAACTGGAACAATCATATGGGCCAGAGCTTACTAACCTTTCAAGTAAACAAGTGTCAGTTGTGAAAGCCAAAGACCTCCTCACCTCTGGGTCTGTTAGCCACTGTAGAGGTTTAACTATTTCCCCTTCATTTGTTTAATGTTAAATCCATGTTAGCTCTTAATTGTTAAGTCCAATTGCTTACAAATAACTGATTTATTTGGTTCAGATTTTTCCCAGAAATGTAATCTGACTAGTTTGTTGTTCACTAATTCCTCCTCTTTCATCTTGCCCTACAACTGTGCAATCCTACATAACTCTTCAAGAATCCCAGACACATTACCCCTTTTGACCTTTTGTAAGCAACAAAGGGTAAATTTCATCAGGCCTAGCTGGCTTGAAGACACGTACACACTGGCTCATTTTTTAGCAATAAAAAAACGCCCTCAGGCTAAAGTAGAGATTCACTATTCAATTATAATTAACCCTCTCAGAAAAAGAAGCAAAAAAAGTCAGTTCCACACTTCACTATTCACAGAGGCATCTGTCAATATTCCCCTTCTTCTGAATGCTGCAGAAATTATTTCCTAATGTTTTCTCGCTATTAATTTACTACAGAAAGTGTTCTTGTTTCTCTTTATGTCCCTTTCTAGTTGCATCTCATTTTGTGCTTTGTTTTTTTTTCTCGTTTTAAGTCTTTTTGCTGCCCTTTTATTCTTAACATTGCTAAATGAGATCTGTTTTCTATCTCTATATGGTATCTTGAGATACTACAATTTAATCAAGTTGTTCTCTAAAAGCACTTTCTATCCCTGCACTTCAGTGGGATATTGAATTACATCTCTTGTTGTTTCGTTCTGAAAATACTCATAAATAGCCCATTTTTGGCAAGGCTAGTGGATCCCAACTCAGTGGCATTCAACAACATCCCCATCTTTTTCTTAACCATCTGCACAAAAGAAGAAAAAAAGAAATTCTGAAAGCCTGAACTAATCCAAGTATAAACTAATTAAAACATCTGCCTCTGTCACTTGCATCAAAACCCACTCAAAAAGAAAAGTGCAAAGCTTTATCTTAACAGTACAGGTAAAGTAACAACATTTCTTCAAGTACAGCAGAGCCATCTACCCTGAGGTGCTAAACTGCTGTACTTGCTCCAACCTAGAATTTTGCTAAACAATTTACATGCTGTTTTTCTTCAAATACAATATTTATGTTCACCTATGTTCTAATCCTCCCTGGTATTGATAACTTAACTAGGCACAATCTAACCTGTTGAAGTTACACACTAACACCGAAGGAAAAAAGATGAAGGAAAAATGTTAGCACTGAAGCCTTTTTTCACACATGCCTTCGTCACTAAGCTTCAGGTCTTAAGCCTCTGCCACAAGACACTGAGCAGTAACATCCTGTTGGGGTCAGGAAGACAAATGCTACCCCTGAACATGAAAAGCAGGCAGCCTCCTCAGTGAGAAACAGGTTTTTGCATCCATGTATTTAATGTGATCACTCCTTGGGACCCACTTCCAATTTTTTTTAAGTAGGCATCATATTTTTGCCAGTATCTAAATGTCACCAAGATAAATTTTTATGAACATCCTTACTAATCACTAAGAGCTTTCACCTTTGCTGGCACAACCCTCAATTCACAAAGGCTGTAAGAATTTGAAACAAACAACTGATGAATCAGAAGAGAGAACTGAAAAAAGCAGGCAGTCTAGTTTGACTCGTTTATATTGACTTTCTAATTTTGGTCAAAACAGTATCAGCCCAGCAACAGCTCTACCCAATCAGAAAACAGACAAACAGGTACCATACTGCAATCAACTGATATTTTGAGAAGTGTGATCTCAACTGTGCCTTCCACCTACAGGCTAGCAAAACAAACTTATAAAATACTTCTTCTGAGCTAAGCACATCCCATTTTAATAGCATATTACCAAAGTTTCATTATCTTCCAGTGAAAGTTTAACTAGCAGAGCCAAAGAGAAAAGCTGGTACAACTCCTCCTGAGTAGTAAAACTCTCAAGGGTTTGTATTATTTTTGGCTATATAATTTTTAAATGCTCATGGAGGAAGCACTGCAAGAAGAAGAAGAAACACTAGCTTACAATTGCTGTGTAAAGAAATACATGTAAAGATGAATGGCATTTTGAAACTGCTTGCAAGACTAAACCTGTACAAGGGCCATGGGCCTGTCTGTATGTAACAAATCAGTGTAATAAATAAGATTACTGTGCATCTCCAAATGTTTGTCTGAAATTCCATGTGCAGTTAAAACTCCAGTCTTGCACACTTCAGAAAAATTCCATTTATCAGATTAACTTATATAATATGAAGGTTCTAACACGTAGTACTAAAGAGAAATTAGACTAAAGATAGGATATACTCAGTTATTTCATCTTTCATACAAGACATGCTGTCCAGAGTGTACTCAAACCTGTCTGGAAGATTATATGAGACCACAGAGATTCAATTGTACAAACAAGTTTGAAGAAACCTATCCAGAAAAGCTTGAGAAGGAGAATTTATTGTTTTCTTTGCTTCCAATCTGTGAAGAAACTAAAAATTTTGTTTTGAAAGCACTATGGCATCACATACACCGTCAGCATTTAACTCTTATTTTTCTGATAACTGGAACATAAACATTTGATCACTGATATGAATAGTTTCATTGCTTATCTACTTCTAAGAATCTATTCCTTGCACTGCCCTAGTAGCAAAGGTACTCAGTGTACTTGCTGAGTCACAGAGCTTGACAGCAGTCTGTCTTGGCAATTAAGGTGTACCTGCCTTCCAGTGTAAAACATGATGAACAGAGGTACAAACAGTACAGGTTTACTTCTACTTATCAGTGAGAAAGGAAAACTAATTAGGTCAGTAATTTCTAGCTAAACTGAGATAAATAAGGGAGGGGAGTCCATTCTAGAGCTTGTACACATTGGCCAAGTACTTGTTGTGAGTCTATTTGGTGTCTGGACCCTCAGAAGGGGAGGGACACAAAAATTCATAGGCCAGCAGGTCAGTTCCCATTAAAAGTCCAGCGGTACATTAATGTACTCTCCATGTTACACAAACTTCAGTGGAGGTGGGTCAAAATTCTACCACCTGCCCAGCAGTATAAAGTGCTGCCCATTCAAATCTAATTTACATTTCATTTCCAAATATACATTTCTGCTTTATTATGCACCTTGGAAAGAAAATCTGAGTCTTCTTTGCAGGGTTTGATAGTCTACTTATAGATAAAACAACAAGAGTTATGCCATCTGGGAGGTAGTCTCTTCCAAACACAGGAAGGATCCATCTTGAAGAGACATGTTGGCTTTCAGCACCTTTGGTAGACATTATTACCAAAAACTAAGGCAAAATATTTAAGTGTCAGTTTGTCACACCAAGCAGTAATAGCTGCTTATTATTCTCATTTGATATTCGGATGTTTACACATTCAGTAATTACATTCATTCTTTTGTATCTTTTGATACACCACAACAGCAGCTTTCTATGATATATGCCAATGAAGGCTGGTTGACTACAAACTTTGAGCTCTGCATTCTTGGTCATTTTATATGCAGAGTACATATCCCATATTTTGCAGTTTTCTTATCATTTTTCCTTTTTCTTTCAGAATAAAAGAAAAAAAATCAGAATCAAAGTATTAGGAAGATGCAAAAACACCCTCAGCTCAGCATACTGTCAGAAATCATACTGTAGGGAAAGAGTGACCTTCTCTGGTTACTCAGATTTATCATTAGGGAAATTCCTTCAGAGTTGTCAGAATATTTATCCTAAAAATTGATACTTCCCTCTTGAAAAAAAAAAAAAAAACCTCAGAGAGAAGGAATGATCAGTTCTCTATAGGTATGTGCCCACACAAAAATCTTCTGGTTTTGCTTTTTAACAGTCAATTACCATACTCTCTTCCTAGCTTTCTTCATAGCTTTTTTTTTTTAATTGTCCAAGGCACTACTATAATGTTAGGGTAAGTTGTTTGCAGTGTTACCATGACAAGCATTTCAATATAAAGATCACCTACTTTCCTTTCTATTCAGTGCTTGGTTCCTCTCCTATATCCTTCCCCAGTAATTGTGAACAAGGAACTATTTGCATGGCTGTTCAATAAACTGGGCTGAAAAAGCAATGCAGCTGATAAGCCAGCAAAGGACTGGGGTTCTTTTTTTCAGTTTTAAGGTTAGTGGAAGCTGAGTCAGTGCTGTGACACGCTGTATAGTGTGCTGTGACACAAACAGGTGTCCTCAGCCCAAATGAGGGATGGCACACAGTGAGTCACCGAAACATAAAGAACATTTGTGCCAGCACTGATGACCATTTCTTTAGAGGCAATCTATGGATACAGAAACACACCATAAAGACAACCCATGTGGTATCGCCTGTGGCTTTCTAGGAGACTGCTGACCAAGTCACTCACTAAAATCCTAGTGACTATGCAGCCATGCTATAAGGGAGAATGTCCTGATATAAATGCTTAGAGGATGGAAAACAGTAACTTTGCAGTTCCTGCAATGGTGGAAGATAACCAGTGGAATTCCACCGGGTCCTGTGCCGAGTCTTCAACTTGTCAATAAATAACATGGAAAAGCGGGTGACAGTAGTGATATGGGAGAGTTTGCATATTCCTTGTCAGGGAGAAGGTTAAGAAAACAAATAAAATACTAGGAAATACACACGCATGCAAATTAATGATACAGCCACGTCTTAACTGTCATGTTCTGGTTTCCTCATTTCAAAAAAAGAAAACTCAAAAACAACAAAACAGGAATCAGGATTGCAAAAAGTTCTGAGAAACTCTACACAGATGCACAACGGTATGGAACAGCCTCTAGCTCAGAAAGGACTAAGTAAGCGAGGATTCTTCAGCCTGGAAAAAAGGTAATTCAAGCAGACATGATAAAGGTCTAGAAAGTAAGGGGTAGTATGAAATGAATTATGAGATTAAATACTCACTGACATATCAATACAAGAACCAGGGAGTATCAAATAAAGATAGTAAAGGCCTAACTCAAAACAAGTAAAAGGAACTATTTGTGCAATGGGTAGCTGTTACAGCAACTCCTCATCCATGGATGTTTAACATGTAAGAAGTTTACATGGGATAGAGGGGAAACTATAGAATTTCACGGAAAAGAAGTCAACCAAGATTTATTTCATATCCAGAGAAGCATCTAAAATACACTGGTGGAGGAAATTTCCAAACTGGAAAGAGCTGGAGGCTTGGAAGGATACACAGGAAGTATCATATATGCTTGCTCTGTTTTTACTGTTCTCTAGGCATCTGATTTTCACCACTGCCAAGTACGGTCAGTAGGCTGGATGAATCTTTCATGTCACGCTGTGTGATTACGCTTTTGCTAAATAGGCAACTGCTGCATCCAGTGATGTCAGATACTTAATAAATGTTTCCTAATTTTAAAAGTAGGCTACATTAAAGTATAAGGGGACTTGTTTTATACAATAGTCACACATTCCTTCTATGTGAATTTTAATATCATACCCTATGTTTGTGCACTTTGGATTGAAAATAGACTGCTAACTGTACACTGACAAAAGATTACATGGAGGCTGACAAGGCTCTAAATAGCCACCTAAGCTCAGGTAGCGCCTAACTTACTGATAGACACTACTGCCCTATTTAGGCAGTTTCCCTATTCCCAAAGCATGGTCTCTTTTCGTGACTTCTGACACTGAACACAGCCTGAGAAAGTCATACTTTCTGTAACTTATCTCAAAAGCCCAGGGATGATAATGATCTGGGAAAGGGGAACAGCATCTTGTTAAAAAGTTTTCAGGAGATGCACAAAAGTCTGCAATGCTGACTAGAAACAGAAGCAAGCAAAGCTCATCCTGCAAGATAGAGGCTTTACAGTAACACTTCTGAAAGTGTTCACGGCATGTGGCAGTCACCAAGGACTCTGTTACTCTACACAAGTAAGCTCCAAAACCAAACACAAGTCCAACAGAACATGTATTTCAGACCTGTAGAAAAACACTGCTGAATTCCCCAGTCCTACCTTGCAGATCCAGCTTTTCTCATTTTCCATATTCCCTCCCTTACCTAAAACTATGACACACGGAATTTAGCCAGTTTTGCCAACTCAGTTTCCCCAAAGGTCTTTCTCTCAAGAGTTACATTCTACTCTCCCATTCCTTCTGACTCTTTATCCCAAGAGAGAACATAAGCTGAGAAAAAATAAGAAGAGATGAAACTGCAGTGTGGTGAGAAGAAAAGAGACTATTTGGGTGGCAGCTGTGGAATTCAGCATGTGGTGTGAGAGCAAGTCATTAATACTATTTCCAGTGCTCACATTTTTGTTTTCATAATATTTAATGCTTATTTGTAAAGTCACAGTTATGAAAGCACTTGAGAAAGTGGGGGAAAAAAAAAATCAGCATCCAATCTATGTTTCTAGCTACCACGACTACCAGTAAGAAACCTGATCCCACAAACTTTGCAACCTGAAAATTCCAAGAATACACACACACGTTTTGCTTCTTAATGTATCTTAGTCCTAAGGATTTTTAATAGGTTTGAGTTAATAATAACAATTTGTCTTCCCCTTTGCTTCTTCCCACAGCTGACAATTTTACTCACACTGCTGCTATTTGTTTTCTTTTCAACACATACCAATTCACACTAAAACTCACTATCTGTCAGCATTTTAAAAGAAAGATTAGCAGTGCCAACTACACCTCAGGAAAAACATTTGCAACAGCTCAAGTATTTCTATACTACAGAAAAAGTGGTGCATTACATTATATCTTTCTTCTTGTTTCTGCAGGGCTTTGCTAAGCTGACAACTGACAGTTACACGCTTGTTTAAAAAATGCGGCAAGAAATGATTACTCTGAAGACACTGCATGTACAATCATCACAACATAATAACAAAGGTGTTCTAATGGACAAGCTATTTTTTTACTAATTTATATTTTCATAAAACAGCTGACAGTTTGACACAGAAAATAGCTCATCTACTGAAGAAAGACAGATTTTAGGACTACCTAGTAGACAAATGAGAAGTTAAATTCTGACCACCACTTGACAATAAACAACTTGAATTTGTACGTGAGCCTACAATTCAAAGCTAAAGACTGACAAGTTGATGTGCCTCAATTTAAGCCCCTTATTCCCACAGTCTCATAGTTTGTGGAGTTCTTAACACATTGCTTATGAGGAAAAATAATTTTCAATCTAGTAAAATATCATGACTTGTTATTTCTCATATTATTTACATAGTGCTTGACTAAATTGTCTTTGAAGACTATACAGTGCAAGAGCAGCCTGAACCTAGAAATACTCAGATATGTTGCAGCAATGTTAACTGACATGTTGAAGAACAGAAACAACTTAATCTTTGTTCCTCATCTATGTGTATTGTCACAGAAATCAGAGATGCAGGGAAACAGAAAAGGGAAAAATTACATTTGTGTTTGGAAAAAGAGAATAGATTGTTCAGCCTAGCCTTTCCTTCCAACAATTCTCAAGGAATTATTAACCCTGGGATATATTGTAAAGGATAACTAAATATCTTGAAACTAGTTTAGATGTCAGAGCAACCAAATAAGTTCTTTACTTTTAAAAACAATCTTAATGTTACTTTATGTTCCATGTTTTGAAACCTTGTTCTACCTTTGAACACTTACACTTTACATGAAAATTATTTTCTTCTTACCTGGCAACAATGTTGAGTAATTTGCCATACCCAGGGCACTCCCCTCTTACCAACAATCCCTAAAACTGTAATTCTCCACCTTACTCCCAGAGCCTGGTGCTCCAGAAATCATAGGAAAGATCAGCAACAGCTGACCCTTCAAGTTCTAATGAAGTTCATAACACATACACTCTTTTAATTTCACTTCATAATATGAAACATTTTGACAAGATCTGAACATTTATTTCTAGGCGAAATTTCCAAATGTGGTATTCTAGGCATATGGTTTTCTCTGGTAGATACATTCTAATACCTTATGCAGATATCAAGGAACAGATTTTCCTTCATTTTCTAACTCCTTCCTTTCACTCTTGGAAATCCATACTTTTTTTTTTTTTTCAAGGGAGGACAGGCAGGAGAAATACCAACAATTTCTTATTATTAAATATAAAAATAAGCTATTTGTTTAAAAAGTATTTTTTAAAACTAAGAAAAATAATTTAAGCATGCAAAGAACTGTTTCTACACATACAAAGGATAGAAAAGTTAATAAACTATCTGTCCTCTGTATTGATTTTAATTTTTCATCTAAATTATTTCACCATGATTATTTGCTACTTAGAAATGCTGTCAACCACTTAAAATTCTTATTTGGTAAATGCACAGAAGTAGGTCACTGAAAACAAGCTTATACACAATAATACACAGACACATCAGAGGATTAATATATAAAAATCAAGAGATGAAAAAACTGACCTGCTGTTTCTGGTGTTTATTTAGTAGGGCTAAAAATAAGACGTAACATCTGGAGCAGTCTGCTAAAGCTGCACAGAAGTCACTGTAGGAAGAAAGATTGCTACAAAGGTACAAAAATAAAACATAAATGAATGAAAGCACTTTTAAAAAAAAAACCCAAAACCTCTGCTTTTGACTCTGAGATGTATTTTCCAATAAATGAAAAGAATGCCAAGACTCAGACTTGTAGTAGAGGCATATACAGTTACATAAGAGTACAACATAAGTCTAGCTATCCTTACCACAGTGAATTAGGGGAAGTAGCAAACATAAGGAGCTTGCCATACGGGTGCAGTGTGCTAATGCAAGCACTTCCTAGCATTAAATGTGAGAACTGGAACTTCAAGATGACATGGCAAGTCAGACAGGAGAGGAAACAGAGGGTCCCTTCCTTATACACGTCCCCACTAACAGAACGCATCTCTCACCAGCAAGCATGGAGAACGTGCCTCCTTGCAGTCACGATGTTATCTTTGTGCTTTCCCTAACAGCTGCTCTGGTCCTACACTGCTCAACTTACATCACAAAACTAGAGAAATGGACGTGCTCTGGTCATATCAGAAATACTGCAACAACAGAACGAAGTAGGATAACCTCCTACTTCCCATGTGGTCAAAACCAGCAAATTTATGAGTTGATGTTCAACTACAACCAATTACAGTGAGACTTACAGACTCAGAAGAATTAATAATCTCAACAGATTGAATGTAGTCTCTAAAGATGCTGCCTGAAGTTACTGACTGAGAGAAAAGAATAATCATTCTGTATTACTAAAAGACAAAACAAAATTCAAATCTGTGTTTTGTACTGCACAGTATAATTATTTTTTTCCTGACTGCAATTTCCAGGAAGCTAATTAAATCGATTTTATGGCTAATTTGTATCCTTGAAGCACGCAATTCACTAAACTTAAGGAAAAAAAAAAAACTAAAAATCAAAGCAGTAGGAAACTTTTTAAAAGACAAATTACTTTTGTTCCATATTGAATTCTAGATCAAGTAAATGTCCTTGTCAGAATTACAGTGTCAGTATTGACTACATTTAATTACAAACCCATTACTCCACTTTTCACGGCTTTTTCCAAGTAAAAGAAATGCATTCTCCTTAGAAGAAGTAAACATGCTCAAAGTGCTGTAATCATTGATAGAACCAAATTAATTTTTAGCAACGAAATTAGAGACAAATGTGGATATGGTAGCATGGAATCAGGGAAGCAATTCACCTGCTTTACAGGTAGCACAAGCAGCAAAGGATCAGATTTGCCTGTTTTTAGCTTTGGAGAAGAAGGACGTAGAGTCCCTTATGTAGCTGCTCTTCCAAGCACAAACTGATCTCATCTAGCAAGGAGAATGTGATGGATCATTTGGAGGGTCTGAAGAGAAGTCTATAGCATGATCTCAATGAATATGGAGCCACAAGCAACATGACTCAATACAATAACAAAGCAGCAATGGCAAATACTTCATTCAGAAGGGCATTCATAAATTGTGCTTGTAACACAACTCCTCCTGAGATTACTAACAGTTAACCTCACAACTTCTTCAAAATCCTTAAATCATTTGCAGGTCCATTTAGCATTGGATGTCACAAACTGGTGCTTGGTAGCTGGGAGATTTTTGACTGAGAAACTATTCAGACTACTAGAGGATCTTTTGGGTGATTCACTCATACTGACTTCTCTCTGAAAAGCACATCTCAGGAAGGACAGACACTGAGATTCTTCCATCTACACACTCAAACCCTAATCCCACAGATTAATCACCTCAAACACTCTGTGACAGCTCAAAACAATGAATACTGACCACATTTTTCTCTTTTACGTTTCATTTCACGATACACAGTCTCTGATACAATTTAAGCTTGTGTAATTTCTCTCATTCATTTTTTAAACACGTGGCCTAAAACAGGATTAACAGATGCAGTTTTAAAATATAAGAAATGGTACAGTGAAAATGCCAATCTTAACCTGTGGGATCAAAGGTTAGGTAACACAATACAATAAAACATTCTTCACAGTAAACGACATGTGAATCCAACGGATCCAAGTTTGTACTACTACAATTTAAAAAAACCTACCAGTATTAATAAAGACAATTATCATAAAAAACCATTAAAAACTATACAGGGCTTTACAAAACAATGTAAATTCTTCACTTTTAGTGCTTGACCCTGCCCTCTTTGAGGTCACTCGAAGCAGTAACACTGACTTGACTGAGGGCAGAAACAGCATTGTGTTCTCTACGTACCTGAATATCCTGACAATACAGGTGCCTACATCCCTATCATCCACACGCTGCTCCAGTGCCACGCAGAGCTCAGAGACCGCACCGCTGCAGATGAGCTGGCTCCTCGCTGGAGGTAACTCAGCCAAGTTTCTCAAAGTAGCTGTCAGCTGCACACAGGATATTTAAAGATTTATTAATCACAGCCATTTACAACAGAATTCACACTGTTCTGAAAAATTAATACAGTTCAGATCGCATTTTTAATATCTAAGGCAGCCTGAATATCCTGTTAACATTCTGTTAACATTCTAACCACGAAATGTGTAAGTTAACACAACTGTTTATATTGAAATGAAAGATTCATACTGTGTTTTGCCTGCATATAACCTCCTCGTTTGAGAGAAACGTGATATTTCACATATTTTAAAATGATGTTACCAACTGAATAGTACATACCAACTGAAAAGTAGGTGAAATGCTGTGGATAAAGTGATGTTCTGCATAATGTATGATTTTGTGAATTTTACATTTAAGTCTTGAAATCAATATTGTTATACCATATATACTTTGATAAAAACTGTAAGTTGTAAATAAGATTATTTTAAAAGACAAAAAAAAATTCTTTGTCTTTAAACAATTGAATGTTAATAATGAGAAATCCACTGTTCCACCAGTGTAAAAATGAAAAGCTGAAGTTCTCAAGTTTGTTTTAGAGAAACCAAACTATTTTCAGAAGATAAGGTTCTATTTCAAAGACTTTTAAGCATAAAATATTGCTTCTATATATGCAAAACGAATCAGCTACTGCATATTTTGAAATATTCTGGTTCTCTTACAAGATATTCAAATACTGAGGTCAGGCAGGCAATGACATGTTAGTTACCTGTTTACCTAAACCAGAATTTCCTATAAAATTAAGGTGAAGCCATTTAATTTAATGTGAACATGGAAATTCTTCAAATTTTCCTTATTCTAAGATTAAGATACTGAACTTCAGTTTTGTTTTAGAACTAGTTTGGTAAGGCACAAAGACCGCTTGTCCAGTGATATGTATGTAATTGCTAATTTTAAAGGAAAAATCTGGCACAGAGCAGGTTAAGCTGCTGAGGAGATTTTGCTCTTAGGGACTCTGTGTACTGCTTTGTCTATTCTCCGTTAATTGCTGTCCTACTTCAACAAATTTGACAAAACTCAGGACAAAACACATCTTCAGTTACCACATGATATGTTGTAATGAAACTTTAGGAGAAGGAGCTATGTGTCAAAATGGAGAAGCAAGGTACAGAGGGAAAACAATTATGTGAGACTGTGAATGTGATGTGAATGGATTTAACTTCAGCACTAAATAAAAAATGTACACCATATTCAGAATAAAGAGAAACTGAAACTGTGGAAACTATTTGCTTCACATTGCTCACATTTTAAGAAGACATTTGGAATTGTTTTTCTCATTTATCTAAACAACTGCAAAAATACATTTCCAGATATGCATTCTTCCACAAGTCACAAGGCTTTAAAAATCAACACAACACAGGAAAAATAAATAAAAATAAAACTATTCTGATCAAATTCTTTGCTATTCAAGAGTTTTGGTGGAAAAATTCCTGAGAAATGGAATCGACACAGAAGATTAACTTCAGCACTTACATACAAAATGTTCACAGCCATTTTACAATGAAATTTATATTTGCTGAGCTGTAGCTAAACTTAGCTAAACCATAAAGAAAATGTTTGATAAACCGCATATTGTAAGTGTTGCTCAAACTCAGATCAGGGCTTTCACTGCAGCAAAAACTTACACATTAGTTGAGAAAAAAAACAACAAAAAATATCAATAGATAACGGTACAGAGCTCTCCAGAGTGAGATGAAAATTTTTCATTGTCTGAGACAGTTGAAAGTCATAGAATCACAGAATTGTTTTGGTTGGAAAAGATCTTTAAGATCAAGTCCAACCACTAATCTAACACTGCCAAGCTCACCATGCCCCTCAGTACCTCCAGCAATAAATTCTACCAAGAGGTATCCTCATGTAAAGACAGGTTGGAGAGGTAAAGCAATGCAAAGTAATGTGTACACTTAAATGTGACACACAGGAAAGTCAGAAGTTCTTAGAAATGCATATCCACAACAGAACAGTTAGTACACAAGAGAAATTTGAAGAGTACAAATTAAAAAATAATAGAAGCTATCCAGACAGCAGATGAATTCAAGAGATATTCAGATTGCTTCAAGAAGACACCAGGATTCAGGTAGAAACGCGTTAACAAATGGCTCTAGCAGCCCTTGCTAGCCCTAATCCTTATGCTGCTATGTGAAACATCGCAAATTCACCCAAACAGAAAATTTAACAGCAGACATGTACTATTTTTAAAGGAAAAGACATCTAAATGCTTTTCGATTAAGTAACACGGAGTACTTATTAAGTCTTGTCAGTGACAAAGCGAAAGCCTTGGCTTTTGAATAAGCATTATCATATTTTGTATAAATATAGTCAGATTATTACATGAAGCAACATAAAATGAGTGAACGATGACCCTGGCTTCATGTTCTCTATTGAGAAAAATAATAAATATTACAAACATTTTTGTTCTTTTGAGACTTCTGTATAAAATCCATTGTGAAACAAGGAGGAATCAGAGAGGGACTTTATTCTCACAACAAGGTCCAGCCAAGATTCTGTATAAGACTGCCATCTGGTGATTGTGCAATTATATGATTAAAAAATGAAGAATAGGTCATAGTTAACTGAGATATTTCAGTTATCAGGATTGAGAGATGGCAGAGCCACCCTCAGAGATCACTGTGACTATTTCAGGTGTATTTCTCCTCCAGTATAGTTTACTCTCTATTCGTGAAGACTTGTATTTATTCCTTACTTCTGTACGCCACTCGATATTTGAACTTTTGATACAAGTCATATGCCGCAAAAACTGCCTTTATTCTGAAGACAGGAATCATGTAATAAATTATTTTTTATAATATATCCCTGTAAACAGAACTATTCCTACATCTGCCTGTGATGACTGAATGATTAACTCACATGTTAAAAAGAGTGCACATTAGTGTAGGTCTGTTGAGGAAACTGATATGAGAAAGTTGTATAGGAATTCTATTGAGGCAGGAATCACTACTTTTCTCACAAGAGGAAGAAAAATGAAGTATCTGTGCTACTGAAGAAGAGAATATAAACAAGTGAAACAGCAACCTTAATAAGAGACAGTTGTCAGTATTGACTTTTCCACAAAGTACTTGAGGCCTTCTTAGAAACAGCCAGTTTACTCAAACTGTACAAAATAGTTTTGCTACACTTCCAATCATACTGAAAACAGTAGAAAGCATATATATTTTTTTAAAAAGTGTAAAATGTGACTTTTCCCTTTCACACATTTGCAAACTAAATCCTTAATTTAAAATACTAAATTTGTTAACATACAAATAATAGAACAAAAACATTTTTGCAAAGTTGTGGGGATGGGCACACAGTTAGTCAAATGGCTGAAAAGAATTCAATTCATCAGTTTTATTACTTGGACATAAGTAGATAGTTTTAAATGCTCCAACTGGCAAAACCATTTTTAATATCAACATAAATCTCCATTTCTTTCTAATCAGCAGTATTTACATTGTATGTATTATATGACTATGCCAACAGCAGCCAGCAAACATCAGTAATATGCTTTACTTTTCACTGTGTCCTCAAAATGATAAATATTTTTAAGCTATATAGACATGACGAGAGATACAGGATACATGTATCTAACTTAGATTTTTATATGCCTACCAAAACTACAGCCTAAATTTCCACTCAGTGAAATGATGGCATTGCTTTCAGACATGAGGCATCATACTCCGTCACGTAAGTTTACTTTTCTTACACTTAAGTGTTTTAAGTCACTGTCTGTCACCTTACAAATTACATTGAGAGCAAAATCTACTCTGGACCCCAAATCTCTTGCAATACTTTTCAAAAGGGGGTTTCTAACTAAACTGATAGCCCAGCTCAGCACTGCAGTAGTATCGGGACTTACAAAGTCTAACTAGCAGCATTCAAGAAAAATATGGTAATTAAAATGCTGATTATATGCAGACTGAAGTTTGTACACCTTCTCTGGAAAAAAAATGAGAAGGCTTAGAAATCCCAGATATCATTTTTGTATAGAATATAAGGTGTGGTAACAACAAAATGGAAATGATTATTTTACAATTGTTTGGAGAACTCACAGTGCCATTCTTTTTATCAGAAATCTAATATTAAAAAGCTAAACATTAGAAAGCAAAATTAATTACGACAGGACAAGATAGGAAAGCGAATAGGAAAAAAGCAAAAAATTTACATTTTCATCATATATTCTCCCATTTTTTAGCAATTTCCCACTTTGGGACTTCCATAAACATATCTAAGTATTGAAACACGTCCTTTCATTCAGTGCTTTGTAGCATCTCCCAATCTGTTTGCTATTTAGTAAGATTATGTACACTATTCTGCAGAGGATACCTAAACAAGCAGACAAATATCACTAATAGTAACATAATGATGTAAGCTAGCTCTTTTCTCATATAATTTCAAGTAGTATAAAATCCTTTCTTTATAAGTTAGTAGCGATTTAAAGAAATTTGGCATAATTAGTAGAGAAATTAAAATACTACCTCATAAAATTGTCCAATGTATTTTCCTATGAAGTCCCAAAAAGCTTACTATGGTGCTGTTAACTAATTTTTAACATCAGTAATTTCCAAAACAAATACCAGGAATCTACCTGGCAAATCCTTCACATATACAGAAAATTCACAACCTATGCATAGCTTCTTATCTTCATAACCATTTTTTTCTAAAACACTAAGGTTTAAACTATTTTAAGGCAAAGCACTAGCTTTCATAGCCACCACTCAAAGTACTTCATATGTGAAAAGACAAATTTTAGTCTGCCTTTAAAAAGACTGAAAAAGTTTTGGCTACCTTTTCCTTACATTACAGTTTCTCAAAGAAATGTAGCTATATTTTCCTATGCATTTTTTAAAAATGCATTTTTCTTGTAATAAAAACATATTTGTAATCTCCTAGAGTACTGCAGAACCAGTTTGTATTTACTATTTCAATTTAAAGAATTTTGACTGAGAACGCATTTTTATCTGTTTACTATAACATCCAGAACACTGTCAGCAACATAAAGTAATAACATGAAATTAACTTTATTAGGTATCTAAAATATTTCTATTAAGCTCAGAATTTCTAAAGCCTTTAAAATTAACTACATAAACATATCTATGATAATTAAGTTTAGATCCTGAACAGCTTCAGGTAAAGTTCTTAAAAAGAAGGCTATTCAAGTATAGGTACAACTCAGATAGTGACACACAGGAACAGCTTCTCTCCTCTAATTAAATTTTTAATTTGTCTTTGAAGTGTGTACTTTTAGAAATAAAAGTAAATGCTAACCTGGACTAATAGATGGCCCAAGTTGGAGAAATGCGTGTCATTTTCTTTTATATTATTAATCTGCTTCATTAAGTCTAGCAACATTTCAACAGCTCCTTTGTTGGCCATTTCATTAAGGAGTACTGCATTTCCAGACATGAATTTGATAGCTCCCATGCAATACAGGAAAGCTTCATTGTTTTTTAGCAGATCTTCTGTTCTCAGGACTTCCAACAAACAATCTAAAAGGAAAATCATTATTCAGAAGTCTAATATTAATATTTATATTTGATACAGTCCAGTCATTGAAAATATTCACATTTGGGAAAAAAATCTCATATTGAACTCTTACATTTCTAGTAAGTGGGCTAGAAAAATTGGGTATTTGGATTAAAAGCAGGAAACAACTACTGATGAGTAAGAGAATGGGCCTGACTGTTGTTTTTCTCTCAGGCTTCAAGAACCAGCGTAAATTGTAAACATGTAGCAGTCATAATTGAAATCCTCAGTCAAGATTTGCAAAATTGATTGCTGATGCCCAGAACTTTTTGTACTAAGCTTGAGACATTCAAAAGTAGTTTATTCCCACTACTTCCTTAAAAATCAAGTGTCTTAAAGCATCTCAAGGAGCACTAAAAAGCACAGGTGCCTAATTAAATTCTCACACTTGAAGTTTGCTTGTAGCCTTTTTAGATTTATCTTTTAGATAGTTACTGGAAAGCTTTTGCTTTATGCTACTACCACTGTCAGGTATCTGAAATGTTAAAATTAACTGTTGGTAGCACAAGCCCCATGTATCTTTCACAGTCAAATTGAGACCTTCTAAATTTGGTGAGTGTACCTGAAATAAATAAGTAATCTAACCAGTTTTATACTTTTGAATTTCTAGTAACTGATGGAAACTAGTATTTACTTTGGCTTCCTATGTTCCATCCAGTTGAATAAAAACTTTTCCCCATCTCATTAAGAGATAACTAAAGTTCTTCCTGTCTCAACTCAAGTTCAAACTCTCTCCAAGTATATGGGTGTATATGGATTCAGTATATGCAGTTTAGGCTCTTGCTCAAACTCTCACTCTCACTGTAACTGCCTAACAATCACCTAAACCATTTGAGTTGTGGCAATGGGCGAAATCAGTTTCAGATCCCTCCTCTTCTGAGTAATAAATAGGGTCTTGAACAGTAGTTGGCTATTTTGGGATGAATGATTAATTTTAGTTCTTCTACTAGAGCTGTTCCATCACACATAAATAGTTCACAGGGCCAGAGGAGTAAGAAGAAAATTAATCTATAACCAAGTCACTGCAACAGGAATCTGAGTGATGAAGATGAAAACTCAAGTTCATATCTTTGGTCTGGATAAGGAGGGTCCAAAATATAAAGAGTGAATAAAAATACCCCAAGCTTCTACCAAAAACATTCTTTCCTTCAGTGGTTTTTAAAACACAGGGAAAGAGCAAGTGAAGGAAAAGTAAGTGAAATGGAAATGAGATGGCTATATAGACATAGCCACTCAGCATGTCTAGACTTTTGTATGATGCTAAACTCTACCAAACTGTAGCTTTCAGTATTCAAAGGCAGATGAGCAATCTCAGCTCTTCTCTTTTCTCTGAGTCCCTTCCTCTTGACCTCCCTTCTGGAAAGGCTTTTTTTTTTATTTCTGGCAACACTCACACTAACAAAACTTTATGACTATCCCTGAATACTCTCATCTGTTTAAGGAGATACACATATATGCTTTAACTTGCACTTATGCAATAAATGCATAGGTCAAGGCCTAAGTTAATAAAACATAATGAAGTTTTGATGAGAGGAATGACTATCAATTAATAGTGAGTGTCGATCATGCATGTATTTTCTTCATATTTCTCATCTTTACAGGTGTGTGTCGACAACAGTTACAATCACAAAAGAGATCTTAGAGCCATTGCTTGCAATCTTCAAAACCACCGGCTCAATATGCAGCAGCTAAAAAGCCAATGACCATTTTCAGTACCCTTTCTGTTGATGACTAACAACACAGACAGCATTATTTCACTTCTACAAATTTTGGTATTGACACATCTTGACTTCTATAGATGATTTTGTTCTGTATGTCTCAAGAAGGATCTACTGGAGTTAGAGAATGTACAGAGAAGTGCTACTAAAACAACTGGAAGACCAGACATCCTTTCAAAGAGAGAGCTAAATGGCTGAGATGTCTCAGTCTGAAGAGAAGGCAGAGAGCTGTGATATGACTGCGGTTTAAAAAAATCATTAAGACTGAGGGGAAGTTGACTGCAGAAACTCTTACAAACCCTGCAAAACTGCAAGCAAGGGCCTAATAAAAAGTAGGTAAGTTTAAAACAGCAGACAGAGATCTTCTGGAACTTGTTTCTCTGTTAGACTGCAGAGACAGACACAAACCGAAGTTCAAAAAGGAATAAAGCAAATTAATGAGCAAAAGATATATAAATAAAGACTTAAAAAGAATGAAGCAGGGATGAATCACCTAATACCCCTAATAGAATGTAACAGTCCTGAATGTAACATGGAGGCTTCTATGCTCTCCCTAAATAGCGTATCCTACTACCATGGCTAGACACAGAACACTAGACTAGATGGACCATTATTTTGACCTAGTAGGCGATTTTTAGTGCGTGACTGAACTAACTCTGAGAATGTTTCTTGAAAGATATTAATGTAGCTACTGAATTACATGTAACTTAGAAGAACAGAATACATACCAAATAATTTATGATTTTTAATGATGTCATCATTTTTTTCATTCCTGCAAATTTTAAATGCAAGCTTGCAAACACTGAGAAGATTTTTTCCATCCACTTTCAGCTGAAAGTAAAAAACATAAAAATCACAACTAAAAATCTACATACAAAAATGCATCATAAAATTTACAAGTTCAGCAACACTGCAAACTTACATTCTCATGGATCTATTAAATTATAGATCAAACCCTGACAGTGCACTGAGCCAAAACGAGAGTTTGCAGAATTAAAGGACTCTGAAACCTAGGTAGTTTAAGCTTTACGTAGCAAACTGTACTGACTGACATTAAAACAATAGATGCCATATCAACTGTTAATGTATTCTCTGCAGGTGCTATATCAATAACTTGCATCTTTTTTTCTGTAATTCACTTTTATGACAAAATTCTGCACAGAATTCACTGGTTTGGAATCTATAGCCATACCATAAAGAACTCCAGTGCAATAGTACATGTCATAATGAAAGTTATTCTCAAATATCAGAAAACAAGTTCTTACAATGTACTAATGGTCATGGAGAGGATCATGGAATGGAAGTGAAAGTGTTAAAAATACAATGACAAATGTCTTCTTTCTTCTGCATTTCAAGGGCAATCTCTCTCATTCATCCTTTTTGAAAAGGTTCTACAAAAAAAATCTGTAACCAAAGTTCTTTTAATAATCATCACATAACATCTATGTAGTACCTGAATATATAATTTTATCTTCTGATTAACACATGCTACCTCTACGGAGAAGCCCTCCACAAACACACAGAAATTACTAAAATGTCTACAACACAATGTCAGCTGGTATCCCTTCAACAGGGACTGTCCATACATAGTTAGTAGAAGCTGAACAAATAAGTTCAAAAGCACCAACGTAATTGAGTTTATCCAGAAATACTATAGAAGAGATAATTTAACTTTTCTAAAAACCCACTTTTATTGATTTTTCAGATAGTGATGTTTAAGCTTCTTTTCCGTGTGTAGTTTCTTGAATTGTTTACACCCCTGCATATGTATCTCAGCTTAGGACTCTGTTTCTTTCCCATGCCTAAGCAATATTGCCATGTTATTCTATTTTGTGTCTCTCCTTCCTCCCTAAGATGTAATTTCTCTGAAAAAAATAGGCTCCAACAAGTATCAATCTGGATAAAAGGTAGACTGGTATGGCAAGAACTTGTACTTAAGAAAGGGTTAATTTAGACACAGTTTAAAAGTATGAAATGAAAGATTAAATGCAAGTTGCTATTCACAATTTTGAGCTTCATATTTGACCAAACGGTATTTTAAAACACTTACAGCCAGAATAATGCTTGCCAGCTTCAGGCAAAGTGGATCTGAATCGATGTCTACTAGTTTATATAGTGTCTTCAGAAGCACACTTCTTTTTTTCAATCTCCTTCCAAGCATATTTCCTTCCTTCAAGGCTTGATAGAGCTTGGTGCAAGCCAGACAAAGCTTTTCTATATTGTTTTCTACTTGGAAGTGGGCGGGAAGGGAAACAAAAATTAAAAAATAATTAATGGTGCCACCTTTTCCAGAGCATCCTAATAGACAAAGACACATGAGAACAAAATAAAGAATGGGTTGTACAACAACAGAAATATGGTGCCCAATAAATCTCTTAAAATGACAACACAACCCTCAGAAAGTTTTAGTCTGCACTTTCAAAAAGATGAGATTCAAAGCAAGACATTGCAGAGCCAAAAAAATATCTAAAGCTAAAATTAAACGTTTAATCTCTAACTATCAAGTCGACCAAATCAGAGAATCATAGAATGGTAGGGTTGGAAGGGCTCTTTAGAGATCATCTTGTCCAATATCTATAACAGGAAACCGTGAATCTGAATATATTCTTTAAAAAGCTGGAGCTAGCATTCCATGTGAAAGACACACAGTTAAGGAATATTTTTCTGCCCATATACATAACCTAATATATCAAACCTTGTTGGAATTATGAACAAGTGAATGCAAAAAATTATTACAACTCTCCAACGCATAGTAGATGTGCAAGATATATTGGAGCGAACTGTTGGCCTACTGACACAAAAGTCGTCTACTTCTTAACCTGAGTTCCTCAGACGCTACTGAAAACATACAAAAATAAAACCTGCAGTACATTATTAAAAAAAACTGCACCTCAACACAATGATATCATGTATATGTTTACTTTAGAGGTCAAAGGAAAAGTCTTGCCTATTTTTTGAATTCAAGAGTGACTGAGGGTTTTGTGTTTTCAATTCTTACATTTACTTTTGTCTATAAGGTGACAATAACAAAGCACTATATAAACCCACTTAAACTGCCTGTACACACTCTGCGTTTACTCAGGATGTACTTCACAGCTGACAGAACCAGATTCAAGGAGGCAAAGCACTTGTGATGCCATATATATGGACAGAAAATTACAATAAACCTCATCTTATCTAAGGCCTCAAACCTGTAGGCAGATTCAAGGACTCACATCTCATGCTGAGCAGTGTCTGGAAGCCCTCAATTTACAACCATTGTACTCAAGGAACAGCATTTCTACATATCATGACGGATAATTTACAAAACATAGCACGATTCTAAACCCCCTGCTCCAGTAAGCAGTGAAACAGGAGGGGCAAGGAACAAAAACTGAAAGGCCTCTACTCCATTTCACCAAAATTAACAGTAACAAAAATTACTCATCACTCATCCCACGAGGTATTTTTGAAGCTTATCCTCCCTTGAGTACTGGAATTATTCCTCTAGAAAAAGAAGCTTTGGGGTTCTATTTGGTTTTGTCATATAATAATAACTGCAAGCACATGATGATTATTGCCTATTAATGCATTAAAAAATATGTAAATGCACATGCAGGGAATCAGTTGAAAGGTACCAGGCAAGTGACTTCATACAAGAACTTAGAAATCATAAAGTATCAGACCTACCAAAATATGAAAACTATAGAATGCTAACATTAATTTTTATAGGAAACTGCAACTGTGCAGCAAGCAGCCTAAACGAAGCAATGTAACATGCAGCTGCAGGAGGCAATGATGCAATTCAGTTATAATCTGTGTGAATATTTGAGAAGTAGCAAAACTCTTAACTTCAGTGTTTTTTGCAGTACTACATTCAATCAACTGGTGAGAAAGTATCATTAGATAATTTCATCTATTATTAAAAAAATGAAGCCATAATCAAGTTTTTTAAAAAGATAAAAAACCCCAATACACTAACCAAATCAAATAAAGACTGAGGAAGAGGGGCATGAAATTTCATTTTCCTTAGTTACATTCATGACAAGGGAAAGACATGATTAGATTTCACCTCTAAATAATATTTTGCTTACCTATAAAGAGCATCTCACTATGTAAAAATTTAACTCACAGCCTCATATTTGACAATCATATCATTAAGCAAGGAAAATATGAAGTTGCATAGCTATTTTCAAATTTCCTGATCACTGTTCTTCTAACACATCAGTGATAGATGTGGGAATGAGAATTCTGTCTTTTAAAAATTATATCTTTTGGGAATCATTCAGTACTGTACAGGTGTTTCATACCCACCAACATCTGCAAAATTATGCAAAAAAAAATCTAATCTGTACTACAGTATAATGAACACTGCAAAAAGATCCTGTAAAACAGAATCAACTCCCTAATTTGACACTTACTTTTAACTACTTCTAGAAATGTATCTACTTTTCATATGCCCAGCATTAAAATCAATATAATGACTACAGAAGGCAACTAAAAAACCTTTTGAATGAAACATTAAAATGGAGTTTAGAGTTCAATCTTTAAAGGTATACTTAATTTACTCAATTTTGCTTCAATATTCTGGGTCACTGCATACTCTTCTAACACATCTAACACTTTAAGCACAAATGGAAATTTTCATTAAGGTTTCCTTAAGCTTTCTAAAATCAGTTGAGACCTTCACTGCAGTCTATGCTAAAAACAGTGAATCTGTCCAGTACATTATTTTTTAAATTACTACCTCATTGCTGATTGCTAAGCAGGTAAAGTTTTATTGCGTTAAATAAGGTAACTTAATCAGAAAATATCTTCTCTAAACCAATTTGGGTCTTTTTTTTTTTTTTTTTTACAGAATCACAGAATCTTTGAGGGGGGAAGGATCCTCTGGAGGTCATCTGGTCCAGCCTCTCTGCTTAAGCAGGGCTACCTAGAGACAGTTGCCCAGGTCAGTTTTACACTGCTAAGTCACTGGAGGTATGACAGCTTGAAAGGCCACATAGTCCAACTACTATTGTTATTTTGTAGCAAACACAAAGAAGTCCCAGGTTTCCTGCAGGAAACACTACAGGAAATATACCCCTTCAAGAGTACTGTTACTCACCTTTTTCCAGCTCACGCAGAATTGGTAGAATGCTTCTATGCCAAAAGATTTCTTCCTCTTCTGATTCATTTATTCTTGTTTCATCCTCTAAGCCTTCAGAATACATTCAAAACAAATGCACATATTCAGTGACAGTTTCAACTTCTACACAAGTAAATAGCTACAAATACTTTACTCATCAGTCAGAAAAAAAAAAATCTCAGGTGTCACATTTTGCTACACTCTGAGTTATTCTACCTATGCAAGCTTTTGGTTTTCTTTACATCTTCTCAAAAGTTTCAAACAAAAGTAAATGGATAAATGTTTTGATATGTAGAGCTGTACTGTAAAACCCAGACTTGCTTTTGTTTGCTGACATTGTTTCGTGCGATCGAAGGTAATGATCACTTTTACATCAACATGACCTACCATTTTTCAGCTCTGTGTCGATATGACGGCTTATTCTGTGTTAAAAAAAATCCATACTACAGACATTCCCCTAGGACTGTAACATTTTATCTAGCAAACACTCGCAATATTATACTAAGCCTGGATAACTGACTCTTTGGTCTGTTAGGGAAAAATAGTCTTGTTGGTTATTACATTGGTTATAGCAATTCTAAGCACTTCGTGCAATTACTTTTGAAAACTTCTCTACTATTTTTGCAAAATGCGTGTTTCCCCTCCTAATTCTTTGTTACGTTAATTAAAGAATCTTGTTAAACAGAATCTTGGGAGATGAAAACCAAACTTCAGGTACTTAAAAGATGTTTTGTCTCCAATAAACATGTCAGAAACCTTGAAGGCAACCAACACCCAGTTGTCTTGGTCGAACTCAACCAATTTCCTGCACAGTGACTAAAAAGCTCAGAAACCTTGTCCACTTCACAAAAAAAAGTTTTTTAAAGCATTTCACCTTTTTTTAATACTTCAAAAAGAAAAGAAAAGAAAAAAAGTCTTTCAGCAGACATCAATTAAAAATTGGCAGACCAAAAAGAAAAAAAAAAAAAAAAGAAAAAAAAAATCTGTGATCTGGAATTCTTCAGGAAATAAGACTGGGAGCAAGGATCTGCTTTCACGTTAGACAAGGGAATGGGTGAAACACGGTTTACTAATAAAAAATGACTGACTTTCATATGGATGAAGTACCACTGGGAATTATTCCAACTTGCTGAACATCCTTTTCATATTCACTTGGCACTATGTGAACGGACAGAATTCTGGTCTTTGACCATTGGCCCGCTATAGTTGCAAAGCCAGAGTTTCTGCACAACTTGAGTTTTAAAGGTTTTAACAACTGCCAACAAGATGCCTCTAGGCATAGTTTTGGAATTCAATGTTGGATTAAGCTCCTTACCTTGCAGGCAAATAAAGTTGTTGCAAAGATGGGGATTGGTTTCTTGTTTTGTTTGGTTTTGTTGTGCTGTTTTTGGTTTTTTTTTTAATGGGGAAATAAAAGTCAAAACTCAGCTAAATAACATAAAGACATTATGACTAAAACAGATACATTTTTTTAACTGACAGATTTGTCACAAATTGTCTCCTACTGCTTATTACTAGGCTCTTGCATTTAAGTAACAATGTAAATTCTTAACATAATCATTATCAAATAAAAAATACTGTACTATATGAAAACACTGATATTGAGATAGGTTTGCATCATGAGATCAGTATCTCAAGCCTTTAAAAAATGTCTGCTCAGCATTACTTGGAACAACGAAACAATTAAAAACTTCCTATTTTAAAAGCTTGCCCAAAAAAAAAATCCAGACTCCTTTTTGTGTATCCATGTTAACTCTAACTGTTTACATCTATTTCACGCAGAATTAATCAATCTAATATCTATTTCAACAGATCATACAAAAAAGCTATTGTTTCATAAGTAATACACTGCTAAGTATGTTACTGCAATAACTATATATTGTTGGTGCATGCATATATACACATTAGTATTAAGTACATGTTATTAGGTAATATTATTACTACTTATTTTGCAGGTCTTTTTATTTTCTGCATCAAATGAGTAGCTTAATTAATAAAACACTATGCAAGTCTTGCAATGAAGTGAAAGTTCTCCTCTAGATAATGTAAAGAACACAGCTGAAATGAGAACACTAGAATAGTTTGCACTGTTCCTTCCTGCCACAAAACCCACATATTGACTCAATTATTTCTTTTCTGTTCAGTTTGTAGCTACCTCTCAAACCAAAAGATGGGACTGACTTTCTAGCTACACACAAGTTTAACTTTATTAAGCAAGAAGTAGAACATTTCATGTATCCATTTGCAGATACGATCAAACTTCTCACTAGGAAAAAAAACAAATCAAAGTAACTCAATGTTTAGCTCAGAACAAATAGAACTGATTTTCTTGTGACACTCTGCTGCAGTTGTCTCACAGTCATCAGAAAAATATCACAACCTAAAAGTCACAGTAGCAGATTTTTTTTTATACAAATCTTTCTTGTCATGAGGGGAAAAAAAAAAAACATAAATCAGTTTTTACTAAAGAATATTAATCCCAGCCATAAGAATGAACAAGGAATACATGATTATAAAGAAAAGCAACATTAATAAATTGTAAATTGGCATGTGTCTCAGTCCTGGGAGATTTTTCAGGTGCTAATGAAAAGTTATGGCACTAGCTGTACTTAAAATATTGCAGAAGATGTCCTGAATCATCTAATTTAGTGAATCATAATTCAACAGCAAAAATACTCAGGCAAAACTATTCAGCAGGTTGAAGTTCATTGTCTCAGTTTTTGTTAGGTCTTAACCACAGCTTTGCATTCTGGTCTGACAAAAAAAAAAAAATCACTAATCAGTCTACATTTATTGGCTGCTGTTTTTAGCATGTAAATACAAGAGCCTTAGCAACACTGAGCTTTCAAAAGCTGTGTACTGCCTGACTTATCATGTTTAGCCTTTCCACAGAATACTGAATGGCTACAAATATCTCAATATTAAAACAGTCTACCTACTCTCTAAAATGTGAAACTACAAACACAAATCATATCAGAAAATAGAAATAATCTGTAAAAGAACATACTCCCCAGAACCCCACAATAGAGAAGAAATGACTGAAAATTCCTACTGCTATCCCACTGTTTATTCTGGGATTAAAGATGAAGTATGCATAAACTAAGGAAGCTCCATAATGTTAAAGAAAAAAAGACACTAAAAAACCCTAATAACACACGATTTTTTTCAATAAAATAGCACAAACAAATTAAAGGGCTCATAAACAGAGAAATTAGAGCCCCACAGAATATTAACTCCCATGCAAATACCCTCAGCTCCTCTGAAGGAAATGAAAGCAGAACACATTACAACCTTCACCAGAATGATCAAGAATAATACAACTTCTGAGTTCTAGAAAAATAGTAATAAAGCTTAATAATGGCAGAGTAGAAACTTCAGGTTTCTGTACCAGATTCTTAAATATCATAGACTCATACAAGTTTAAATTGGAAAAGACTCATTACAGTTGGAAAAGACCTTCAAGATCATGAAGTCTAACCACTAACCTCACACTGCCAAGCCCACCACTAACCTATGTCCCTCAGCACCTCATCTACATGTCTTTTAAATTAATCTTCAGGGATGGTGACTCCACCACCTCCCTGGGCAGCCCATTCCAGAGTTTAACAACCCTCTGAGTGAAAAAGTTCTTCTTCATCTCCAATCTAAACCTCCCCTGGCTTAACTTGAGCTCATTGCCTCTTGTCCAATCATTCATTACTGGGGAAAAGAGAACAAGCCCCACCTCACTACAACCTCCTTTCAGGTAGCTGTAGAGAGTGATAATGTCTCCCTTCAGCCTCCTCCAGGCTAAACATCTCCAGCTCCCTCAGCCACTCCTTGTAAGACTTGTTCTCCAGACTCTCTGGACAGAATCCAGCACCTCAATGTCCTTCATGCAATGAAGGGCTCAAAACTGAACACAGCACCTGAGGTGCAGCCTCACCAGTGCCAAGTACAGGTGGACAATTACTTCCCTGATGTTGTTGGTTAGTCAAGCAGGACCTGCCTTTCATAAAATCATTCTGACTGGGCCTGAACCCTTGGTTGTCCTTTATGTGCCTCATGTTGGTACTCAGGATGATCACTTGCCATGTACAAAATGTGCCAGCTATGAAGAAACTGTAATTAAAACCTGTTATATAAAGTTAGCAAACCATGTCCCCACAGGACGATCCAGAATCTAATCAGCTAATATAATTTGGTTAATCTAATCCAGAATCAGCTAATACAACTTGGTATAACTTTATTAGTTTCTGTGTAACTATGCCAGTTTACAAAAAGTGATGGACAAACAAAGTGTTAATGGACAGGTAACTGCTTAAGCCTAGATATGGGAAAAATAAGAGAGAAATACATAAACAGATTTTCAGAGTGAAGACCTCTTGAATATCATCTCTCTTTATCAAGAACGGTAAAAAAATCCAACAGATAAAGAAAACAAGAAATACTGTTCAGCAAATAAAGAAGAAAAAGATCTTCAAATCACACATTTGGCTGCATTTCACATTTCTTGACTGAAGATCGAAGTGTGTTATGACGTACCTGTTACTCTTCTCTCCCAGTCTGTACTCCTTGGCCATGATGAGCTTGTGCCGGCCTTTTCCATCTGGTCACTAAAAGATACAGTACAGATAGACACAAAGTATATCAGAATGCAATGCCCAAAATGCTTCTTTCTTCACATGCACTCAGTTTGAGAGCTGCACATTAAGAGCTGATTGGAAAACACTAGGAGTTATTTTACTACGTTCGCAGGTAATCTGCTCATTAAAAATGACACAGAGATACAACTTCCCGCAGTAGGTATTCCAGAAAGCTGCTTCAGAAGCACTGACATACCTACACCACAAGAGGTCACCAAGACGGAACACAACACCTCAAGCGTTTCTGCTGGTACAACACAAGTTAAAGCTGAAGCAAACGAAACGCAGAGAGACGATTTTTATTTTATCAGTTTCCTTACCCGAATATAAATTCTGCTAGCTTAAAACTCAAAAAGTTCATCCACTCACGACAGTGATTTCTGCGGACAGAATTAATACTTTTTAAAGATTTAATGGGAGGACTTTACAAAGAAACACACACTTCTGTAACCTTTCCTGTAAACACTTGTTTCTAGGTCTGCCTGTGCACTGTTGCTAACTGCTTAGTGGTCATTAGTTCTGTTAGTACAAGAACAGATATGTTGTCATTTCTTCATAAAGCAACAGTGAGTAATGTCATAATTCCTAATGATTGTATGATGAGTCTTTCTTTGGCCAGAGGAAAGCACTACGTAAATCTGTGATAAATCTATTCTGTTTGCCAAGCTGCACACTCAAGCAGCACTGATCTAAAAGAAATATACAAGATACAGACTCTTTTTGCTATTAAACAGAAATCCTTCCTCCTTTCAATTCTGTACTAAAGACAAAGGTCTTAATCTATGTTTTCTATTCTCAGTGTATGTTTAATTTAACACTTCTTATTCAATTTATAGTTCATGAATTGATACAACCTAATCACCTAGATTTCCTTCTAAAGATCACAGTAGTGTGCTAACAAATATTTTTTTAACTTAATTTAGTTGCTGTAAGACTTAAAGCTCAACTATTGTTTTTATTTAAGTGGTTTACTGGATTGGCACCTAAGTTCTGTCTGGCAGTCCAGACAGAAGATCTAAGTCATCCTATCAACAGATGGGAGACAGAATAAAAGACAAAGCTCTTGTAAGATCACTTGCCTGCAAAAGAGACTGGATAGCTCACTGTAATCAGTCAAAATTTACCAAGCAATCACATTACAGAGGAACACTTCCTTCATTATGGCTAACAGTGAAAAATGTTTTATTTTTACAGCATAAGGATTTAAGTGCTCCAAAATCCAAATGCTTACACAAACGACCTTAAAACTATTTCAGCTCATATATGGCAATTCTTACTCCTCTGAGGAAGCAAGGCTTTATAAAAAATAAAGTGCTTGCATCTCTAAAATAGACTGACATCTGTAATAAATGCGTTTCTAAAGCACTCACTAAATTCACAGTTCAGTGTATTAACAGAAATAAAAATTTGGTTCCATTTCTGTGAACATCTCGTTCTACAAACTTTTACTAATAAGAAATTATTCTACGAGGTACAGTCACCCCTGAAATCAAGCTTTAACCTGGAAAGACACTGAATAAACAAGATAACAGTAACTTCAGTTGCCCAATACTAACCCAGATATATTCCGAAACTGATATCTTCAGAATTGCAGGCATGATGATAATGTCTGCCTGTAAGAGTATGGATGTTTAACTTCAGTTTCCTCAGAAAGAGAGTTTTGTAATTATATGTTGACTGTACCTCTTGCCCTAAAACGTAAATCTACAAGATGACTCCAAGAAGGCTCAACAATGACAATCCTGCTAGTTTTGTAGAAAACAAAAGCAGCTGAAAAGCCACTGAAGCAAAGGATGTGGTAACCTGAACACTTCTCAGACAGAAACACCACATACACAAGAGGAAGACTAATTACAATCATGTCAACATCTGAAGTGCATAAAAAAATTAAATTGGTCGGAAGCCATGACTTCTTAAACACCAGCACCAACCAGTTTAGAGACCTATACAAGTAAGAAAGCAGATTGCAGTACAGATCACGTTCACAGAACTACCTGTTCTCTTGGGAAACATCCTGTAAATTGAATAGCTTAACTGAATCTCTATTTTCAGAAAATACACTGAATATGTACATAGATGAGAATGACTAGTGTGCAGGTTTATCTTTACAGACTATGTACAATGTATTGATTTTGTAAGAGATTATAAAAGCCCCTTATGGATCTTTACCATGCTGCCAACTTCATTTTAGTTACAGATACTTTAACTTCTTTGTTATCTTTTCACTTTTAGGTAGGGCTGAAACTTAAGCAACAATATCTTGTTAAAAACTATGCAGTTAAAATGTAATCAACCTACTCTAAAAAATAAGTTACCCACTATTGAAGGGAACTGGCTTGTCAAGCAAGCGGTTGCCTTGGAAACAAAAGTCAATTGGCAGAAATCTGATCATCTGATAAAGGACTCATCAAGAAATCAACTGACAGAGGTTCTGAAGATGTACAGAGGAAAAAGAACTTTGCAACTGGATCATCTCTATCCTTCTCATAAAATGCAGATCATAGTAGCCCCCACAAGGAAGACCTATTTCTTCAATGTACAGAAACTATGAGGCAGGTGTACCAGCGCTGCAGTAGTGTGTTGAACGTTTTTCCCTAGTGAAAGCATAATTAAGTTAACACAGTATTTATTCAGGAACTCTGTATGTTTAGCTGTTTACTTGCTTGTCCTTGCCATAAACCTATTGTTAATGCTAAATCTGCAAACTCTCACCCCTTCAGTGGTATTCCAGGGAAAATTACATTCCTAAGAACTGCATCCCAGAAGCAAAGAATTGGGCGAGTTCTCTCCAAAGCAGCTGCACACAACAAGGTATGATTCACAAGTGTGAGTGTAAGATCCTAACAGAGGTATAGCACTTGGGCTCTTTCCTCATACTGTGGAGCCTTCAACATCTGAGAATCTGGCTACCCCTTAACTCGCAAACAGTCTGCCAACAGAACTGAATTTTGAGCCACGCTTTTCCACACAGTTCGTTCCCCACAGCAGTTTTGCCCCAAGAAAGGTAGTAGTTTCCTTGACAAATGACTGGGCACAAGGTACAGACAAGCAGAGGTAGGAACACACCCTGCCAATACTTTGTGTGGTAGACAAGGGGTTAAAGTACTTAATTATGTTAACATTACCCATGACACAACAGCTGGCCACCAAGCCAGATGCTAACTCCTTTGTTTAATTTTTATTAATTATTAGTACACATGTAGCCCTGGTGTCTCACTGATTCTTTAGTTACCAGTTAAGAGGGACGTGTAGCCTTACACTAACAAATTAATGCCTCTCTATAAAATCATCTCTTAACAATCACCTTTGATTAGTCAGTAGCAAAGTTTAACTAGAAAGAAGAGAGAACATAATCACCTTTTCTGAACTGTCAAACTTGAAAGACATTATCCTGCCCCCTCCTCATGGTAAGGTTCTTACAACTTCAGGAGACAAAACAGAAGTAGGAGAAGAACAGGGGAGCACAGTAACTGAGAGAACACAATAAAAGACGAAGAACGTGAGGGTCAGTTTCCAAAGAGAAGAGTAGGAATACTGGGGAATGAGTAAAAGATAAGGACAGTGGATATAGAAAAGGCCTTAAGTCCCATATTATCTGCTTTTGCAGGTGCCAAGATCTAGGAGACTATGAGCCTCCTCTCTTATAGAATCATAGAAATGTTTTGTTGGAAAAGACCTTTAAGATCATCTCGTCCAACCACTAACCTCACACTGCCTAGCCCACCACTAACCCATGTCCCCCAGCACCTAGAATCATATAATGGTAGGGGCCTTGAGAGATCATCTAATCCAACCCCACTGCAGAAGCAGGTCCACCTAGGACCACTCATCTACATCTATCTTTTAAATATCTCTTGGAATGGTGACTCTACCATCTCAGTGTCTTTCTTTTCGTCAGAGGCCCAAAAGTGAACATGGTACTCAAGATGCAGCCTCATCAGTGCAGAGTACAGGGGCATAATCACCTCTCTGGTCCTGCTGGTCACAGTATTTCTGATATAAGCCAGGATAACATTGACCTTCTTGGTCACCTAGGCACACCGCTGGCTCATGTTCAGCCAGCTGTCAACAAACACCCCCAGGTCCTTTTCCACTGGACAGCTTTCCAGCTACACATCCCCAAGTCTGGAGTGTTGCCTGGGGTTGTTGTGGCCCAAGTGCAGGACCTGGCACTTGGCCTTGTTCAACTTCATACAATTGGCCTCCAGACTGTCCAGGTCTCTCTGAAGAGCCTTCCTGCCCAGTTTTGTATAATCTGCAAACTTACTCAGGGTACACTCAATCGCCTCATCCTGATCATTGATAAAGATATTAAACAGAACAGGACCCAACACTGAATCCTGCTGGGGAACACCACTGGTGACTGACTATCAACTGGATTTAACTCTATTCTCCACCACTCTCTGGGCCTGGTCAGCCAGCCAGTTTTCCACCCAACAAGGAATGCATGTCCAAGCCATGGGCAACCAGTTTCTCCAGCAGGATGCTGTGGGAGACTACATAGAGGTTTTACTGAAGTCCAGGTAGACAACATCCACAGCCTTCCCCTCATCCATCAAACTGGTTGCTTTGTTGTAGGAGATCAGGTTAGTCAAGCATGACCTGCCCTGCATAAAGCCACGCTGACTGGGCCTGAACCCTTAGTTGTCCTGTATGTGCCTCAGGATGGCACATGCAGGCAGTGCATAGCATGCCCCAAGGAAACATTGTGAGGAAGCCACGCACAGTACACACTAGCTAGTTTCTGGACACAGATTTATTTTCCATTGTCAAACAAGGAAATTTAAATCAATCGTCAGCTTTGTGATCCAGGAGATAACAAGATTCTGCGGAGCAACCTTAACTTTGTAATTATAGGCATCTTTTGTTGGCAAATTCTACATGACAGCTTAAAGCAACTTTTTTGGGGTGGGGATGTGGTTGAAGACATCAGAACCACCAAACTGGTTTCCATTGACAGAAACAAGGAATATTAGTCTTAACATCCAAGTAGTCAAAAGACTGATTAACAAAACACCATTTTCTCAGTCATCTCCACACAAAACTTTCCAAATAATAGAAAACTGAAAACATGGCAATATTTAAACCAGAAAAAGTAACCTGGAGGATGCCTGGAAAAAACACACAGCACCTTCTGAAAGCGTCACCTGTCTCCAGTAGTAACTCATTTTCTTACCAATGTATTAACCTTTATTCCAACCCCTTAATATCCCACAAACTTCCTTTCTTCTAATTTATTGAAAACCCAAAAAGGTGACTCTAATTTTTATAAATTTTGTTTTGGATCCTTGATGTATCAATGTTTTCAGGTCATCAAATGTCTAGGAGAGCAATGTCTACCTTTTCACAAGGCTCTAAAAACAGCCAAGACAGTGCAATAAGATGCACACTGTTTACACATAAATATAAGCACTGAACACCTGATTTTACAAACATAGATTGCACGCACCGGAAAGCCAGAAATTATTTATCTATATCCAAAATTAAGACATTTCACTAAGTGGTAATAATGACAGATTTAGTGCAATGCTAAGTAGATGCTGGGGACCTGCTCAGGCAAGCCGGATGTATCGAAAGGACTACTAGACACAAAGGTGTTATTTCAATCTAGCTCAGAGCTGGGTCGCCCCAATTACTAATAATCCTGAAACAGATATCCCTTTTATAGAAAGGCTGATCTTTGAGATGTTACTGACAGGTATGTTCAAAGTGTGACTAATCTACACTGTCATCTGGGTATAGTTTTGATGCTGGCAATATCCAGAATGGCATGCCATCCACTGATAAAGATTATTTGGATATTTATTTAGTTCTTTTTTTCCTTTCAACTAAGATTCCCAAATTCTATACAGGCTAAGCTAAGGCAAAACCTGCAAAGATCTGTTGTGGAAGTATCTACCATCAATAAGTCTCTAAAAAGAAGTCAGAAGTATAACTAGTTTTTTCTATTTTGAATGCCTGTCACGGGTGAGAAAGAAGAGGTCTTGTCATACAACCAATTATACTGTCACTATTCACCCTCCCTTTAGGCATTTATATACATTGATAAAACCTCTTCTGTGCCAACTCTTCTCCAAGCTAAACAGTTACCGCTCTCTCAGCTTGTCCTCATATGAATGGCTCCTTTCATCATCTTAGTAGCTGGACTCTCCAGCTGGTCCACATCTCTAATGCACTGGGAAGCTCCAAATGAGACCCAGCACTCTAGGTGTGGTGGAGGTTATCAAAACAAGAATTAACGGAGTGCTACATAGTCTCATCTAGGCTCCATTTCCCACAAAAGATTAGACCTTTTGAAGTCCCTTCCAACCTGAGCTCTTCTATGAACTTGGCTGTCCATCGGAGCCCCTAGACCTTTTCCACAAACTTGCCTCCCAGATGAGTAGTGTACATTGGTGCCTGGGCTTGCTGTGCCCCAGGTGCACGACCTCGTAGTTACCTTTGTTACACTGCATGAGGCTTCTGTCAGTCCATCTCTCCAGCGTGCTGAGGCCTCTCTAGATTGTTGCACAACCCTCTGGCCTATCAGCCAATGGCTTGCTCATATACTGAATGCCAGCTATCATTTTGCTAAATTATTCAGAACTGAAAGTCTCACAAACTGCCCATCCAGTCTCTCAACAGGAGTGCTGAAGAGCACAGTGCAAAGATACCTAAGGCTCTAAACCGAGTTTATCAGGGCACAGGCAGACTCGGCACCTTCACCTCAAAAAGAAAAACAGCAACTCCAGGGAAAGTTAAAAGGAACTAATCTTGATCCTGAGAATCAGCGGAAGAAGGATGATGCAGCAGAGCCTGAGCCATCAGCAAAGGACAAAGTGGTGCAAAAACCCCAAAGCAACGGAAAACGTGGTGCTGGGTCAAGTGGGAGAAACTGCAACTGATTTTTCTCAGATTACATACAGTTACATGATGCTTAGGAACCACTGCTTTAGAACATAAGCCCTCTGCTACTGTGATTCTTCCACCGTTTTTAGTGATCAGGAAACAAGAATTCTAATGCTAAACCATAGTTACTGATTTTAATAACAAGGCATTGCTGTAGACTTTGAAAGGAAGTGTAAACAACATCCAAGTATTTTTGCCAAAACAACTAATAGGAATTGGTTTTAGCTTTTAGCAAAATGAGAAAAATTAGTACTTTGCTTTATCATTCACTCTCAGAGAAATTAATTTTTCCATATGCAAATTAACACTTGCTTTTTTTATTAATGTATTCTTATTTAATTATACTATCCGAACCTTTTATGTTGCCAGACGGATATCGTCTTTCGTTGGATGAACAGTAGGAAATACCTTAGTGAGGGAGCCCTGGCACAGGATGCCCAGAGAGGTTGTGGAGACTCCCTGGAGGTTTCCAGACCTACCTGGGTTCCTGTGTTACCTGATCAAGGTGAACTTGCTTTAGCACTGAAGTTGGACTGGATGATCTCTAGAGGTTCCTTCCAAACCCAGTCATTCTAGGATTAAATGTTTTTGTGGGTTTTGTTTTGTATTAAATCAAGTGATTTCCTCCTGACCCATAAGAGTGCTAAGTTATGTTTTTAGCCAAAGAATTGATCTTCACTGAGACATTTAAGAGAAAGTGGCCACATTCTGCTCAATTATCAGTGAACTTTCCTCTCTATGATGTCATCTCAGGGACAAACAAGACAAACACAATGTGGAAATAATAAAGAAGTGTGTCTTGATGAAAAAACAATATAACAGGTCAATTTTTAAAGACTATTTTTCTTTTAGAAAACAGCACATAATAAATTACTTGTGGACAGCTAAAAGAAATACAAACTATTAAAGCAATTACACACAAACCTCTAGTTAGTCCCGTTTCTCAGCTACAAAGCTTTTCAAAAGCATGCAAATATTTGGTAAATTGGCAATAGAGATGTCCTGAAATTATTTCAGGAAATGTAGAGGATTACATCATAAGTAATACCACCAGAAAAGACAAAAACAAAGAGCGTGAAAAACATAACTGAGACTATAATTGATATGAGAAAGGATAAATAGTAGAAAGGCAACAGAATCTGCAAAAAAATATGTTGACAAACAGGCCAACTATACTCTGAGTCATCCTAAAGACGAGCAAGAAACAATTCCTCTATAAACACAATCATGGACATAGTCCATTACTTATGACAGCTCCAGTGATAAAAAGAACACAGTATTTTATTTATACAGGCTGTTGATGAAGAACTTAACATACATATTTAACAGCATGGCTTAAAAGAATAACAGAGGTTGATTAAAAACTTACATCCTTATATTTTTTTATTCTTCACAGTCTTTGCATCTTCTGCCTAATACAGAAAATCTATTTGTGACAGAGCATCTGTAAGCAAAAAGACAACTGACAGCCTAATTCTAACCATAAAATCCACCTAAAACCCTCGCCTAAATATATTTGAGTCTGACAATCACCACATCTTCATCTTCCCAACCTGAATCTTGCAAAAGCATTTTCATGCTAAATAAAAATTCAGCCTAAATCTGTTGTTAGTATAATCCTACTTAAGACTCAATTTGCATTCCTTTTTTACCCCTTGCATGGCACACTTTCCCATTCTAGAATTACCATTCAGTTGGTAATATGGACCCTCAAGACTTCATCTCCCAGATCTGGAGACCAATGGCCCTATCCTGAAGTTAATGACTGCAGTGGAAAGACTCTCTTTAGAGCAGTCAGTAAAAATGAGCTTAAACTCCACTCACTTTCCCATGAGGAAATGCCAAAGACAATAGCTACCTGTTGCTCTTTTCTTCAGAGGTCTATAAAAAGTACTGCAAAAAAGGATTCTTCATTCTCAGTTTTCTCTCAGTATCCTCTAACTCTATACAAAACCAAGCATCTTCTTGGAAGGGCAGGTGTCATACATTCTTTGGAAAACCGTAAGAAAACCACCTGTCAAAGCTTTCCCATCACTCAATTGTTTCTTTCTTAAATTAGTGGTCACAACATCTAGTGGAACTGAGGCAGAAATAGAGGAAGGTTAGGAGTAAACTAATTTCCTGTTTCCGTGCCTTTATGAGTATGCCACAAATTGTGAATACATGCGAGAAGAAAAATCCTGAAAGAAGTCTGGAGAGTCTGCAGCAATATGAGCTAAACCATACAAACTAATATCCATACCATGTCATTCATTTCAAAAATTCATTCAGCACAAAACAGAATGGGTGTTCCCTTCAGAAAGAGAAGGATCTCCTCTGTAGGAATCCTTTTCTTTGAGGAGAAAAGGAATGAATATTTTGTGCGCAGATGTGAAGCTATTTTAAGCAATCAGACAGAAGTGATTTCCAGTATTCACTTGTCCTTTGCTTTTATCATTTTCTATTGAAGCATTCCAAAACTCTCAAAAGCACAAGAAACTAGTCCTAATGGAAGCAGCTGATGAATGCCTCTCAAGGATTCAGCGAAGAAGGCATTTAATAAGGATAGCAATGGTGACAGCAAGTAGGACATAGCAGATCTTTACAGCACCTTCTAATCCTTTTGTAGCTATTTATAAAAATCACTGATTAAAAAAAGTGTGGAACACAGCATTTGGGAATCAACAGTTTGCCACCAAGTTTTTCCTCATTGAGGGCATCTATATTTCCAAGGAGTCTTGGAATGACATCTAAGCTTTCAGAATATTGAGAAATTGGAGGAGTAAAAAAAAAAAAAAAAACCAACTCATCTTTTCTTACCAGGGAGAATGATGTTCTTCATCAGAAAATCTGCCATCAGTGTTGACACTTCTGTTGAAATATATGAATGCAGAAAACATTTGAGAAGTTTCATTTTTATAGTAATCACAATAGATGGCAAGGCACAATCTCTGGATGAAGATGTAAACAAAATTTAGCTTCCTTATGATTGTTAGAAATTGCTCCTTGCACTCCTAAGGCAACGTGTCAATAAATTCAAATCTGCTTCAACTAATATACCTAGCCTATTACAACCAGATGGGTATTTGAAAAAGAGAATTACAAACAAAAATGACAAATAACTCTTTCCCTCAAAAGGTCCTTTTCTCTTTTTTCCCCTCAATGTCTTTGTGTTTCTTTATAAAGCAGCAGTGATTTCATTAGTGCTGTTCATTCCTTTCTTTAGTCCTTGGGACAACAAAAGAATCTGAGATGAGAAGTGAGCAAGTCTCTTGCTGGAATAAAATACTCCCCTTCTGTTCTTTTTGAAATAAAGAGCATTAATGGCAGAAATCTGCCATGCTATTTTGGTATGCTCTACAGTTTCATCATTAACAGAAAAAAAAAAAACAAAACAGGTTTATTAGAGAACTTATTTTGGTACATATAAAGGAACTGTGGGGGAAAGGGAGTAAGGAGCCTCATACATATTTCCTGGATGAAGTGCACTCTCTTAATTCCTGCAAAAATCACTGGGGCAGAGAATCAAGGCTGGCACAATTACTTCACATGGAGAATGACAAGACTCTAGGTAAAGTTTTCACATTCCTTTAAGCTTTCATCCTGTTATTCCTGAATATGGAGTACTTTAAATAGAAAATATCTTTAAACGTCATACAAGATGTCTCAAGTATTTATGCTACAGAAGCAGATGCAATCTAATCATAGCAATCATCTAGTACCTGTAAACATGTTCTTTTGGGAAAGAATGCCAAAACTCTGTTACTGCAATGACCCTTCCATGGTACTGACATCTTTTATGTACAACTGCTATCAAGACCTAACTCAGAGAACTATATTGAAAGATGGGTTTGCGATACCTTTCAACTGCCTTGTCAGATAAAGAATGACATATCTGAATTCAGAAAAGGATATATATCAAGGTTTGCCTGACTCATGTAGTATCACGTGCGAATGCTGAACCAGTATGTTTATTGGCACAGGGCTTAGCAATGAGTTAAGAATGTATGAGAGCAGTGAGATTACCTAGAGCTATTCCATCAGCTGACAGCATAAACTGCTTGGGTGAGTTGAGGGATATTTGTCCTTTACTAAGGAAAGGTATTTTGTATTATTTCTGTGCATATTGCAGTACTGCAGGTATGCCTGATACTCTAAGCTATATGAGTACTTAAATGTTGTTAATGATCCTTGCTGCAAGGGTACAAAGCAGCACACACAGCATCTCTTGGGCAGCACTGCCAAAGATCATCTGCTTCAAGTATATAGCAAGCATGCACAACCCACAGGAGAAGGTAAAGGTGTACCATTCAAAAATACAGGTCTCGCATGCAACACAAGGAGGGAAGAATTTTATGTTACTCTTCCGTTTTGGAGAAAACTAGTCAGAAGATTGGAAAATATTTTTTGTATTATCTTAAGGCCAGTAATTTGAGATCTAATTTAAGTGAGGGGTGAGATTCAACTACCACTACTATTATTTTCCCCAATTCAATCATGGATATGACAAGCTACATGCATGACTGTTCCATCTTCTACGGTTAAAATCATTAGTATCGTAGCTTTCACATTAAGACTCAGAAAAGTCCAAAGAAATTAAAATAAAAGTCATAAAGAAATTAAGCGTGTGGAGCTCAAACAAAATGAACTTTGACAACCTGTTCTCCAAATATGCATAGAGATATTTGATGAATACAAAATTGAAAACCTATCCTTTTCCCCTTTGAACTCTTTATATTCTGCAAGACTCCTCTCACACGGAGAAAACAGAATGAAAATATCCTACAAGATTTAATGTTGCAACAAGCAGTCTTCTCAATAATAGGCTTTTTCTCCTTGTTCCTAAGAATATTTCAGAGAAACCAGTCACTCTCAAAAATTACCAAGGTAATCAAGGTAAGTCATGACTTTCTATGTTTCAGGTTACCTGAAAACTCAGTGATTGTGGTAAACACCATCGTATGAATGGCTGACTGGAAAATTAAACACTTGCAGAGCTCTCAAGCTTGTAAAAGAGAAGCACAGAACTTTGAACAGATAGTAACAATGTTTGATGAGTTAACTTCCACCACACCTGCAAGTTTTAAAGTTGTAAATTGGAGAGAAAGTAACTATTTCCAATTAATGGAAATATCAACCCACTCTTTCTTATTAGAGACATTTGGATACCATCAACTAACTACTTTCCACCACACTCTTGCTAAATGTAAGTCAAATTAGAGTAACTTATGTTGCATAATAATCCATGCAGTCATTACCCAAAAAGGCTTTTGGGTCACTGATTGTAATGGGAGAAAATGATCTTGCACTGAAGCATTCTCCTTGGCGCTTTACTTTCCTTCACCCATACTTTAAATTACTGGGCTTATTTTTTCATTTTACCGCCCTCCATACTCACAAAACCTTTTCTTTGCTCCCACAAGTGTCCAGTCTCTCAAAATCTGACCTTTCTTTCATTTTTTAAAATCTTGCTTTCAGTTAAATATGAAAGAAGAATGCAACAGTAGCTCTGCTATGTATCATTTGCTTTAACAGCCTCAATGGACAACACTAAACTATTCAGTACTATCATCAAGTCAGTAAATGAGAGGTGTTTCATTTTATAAATTTAAGAACACACTCCTTAATATCAAAGGTGTTTAGGAATATCCAGAGAAACATTTTTTTCCTAAGCATAAAAACGCGCTAAAAGTCATTTACCAGGAAACATTTATATTTAATAGTGACCAAGTGCCTAGAGGATGTTTTGAAAATAAACTGCTATTCTTTCTTTGTTGTAAGACTGTTAGGTCTGTCAATGCTATTAGCACAAAACTGTTGTTTGTCCAACTATTAATGCAGCAACTGATTCACTTATTGAACACAGTGCCACGAAATATTCCTCCCTGTGAAAGAATTGAGATCTGAATCAAAAAAAAAATGACTTAACTGTGAGTCACAGAATAGATGTAACAATCTAAGTTCAGCAAAACTAGACTGCATGCACGTGTCTCATTCATGTCTTACACCTGTTCGCTTATTGAAAGAAAAATTAACTAAAAAAAGCAAACATTAAAGCCACAAATAGATTCTGCCTTTATTGCCAATGAGTTTAAGACTGGTTTTTGTGTATCATCACATGTTTCCCCAATATCAGAACTGAAAACACATCTCTATTTATCTGTGGAGGGAAGAATGTATAGTACCTTAAAACAACAAGCTTGAACTTCAAAATTCCAGCTTCAAATTCCATCCAACTTTATACATTTTAATACTTTCACAATTGAGTACCTAGACAGAGAGTTGTGTGGAAGGTGCACATTACCGCACTTGATTTAATACCAACCTCTCTCCTCTCAGTTGAAATAAAAAATTTCCTGCCATCCCTTTTATGAAGTCTTCCCTCTCTGATCTGCTGATGCGCTCATTACAAATTATTTGTCTACTTTCATCATGAGATGTTGTGTGTGACTTTTGCGCTGCTAAGTCGTTATTACTTCTGCAAAGATTATTCATTATAGCTGGTTCTTCAGAAACTAGCTTCTCTTTATCTGAAACAGCCAAAGAGAATACATTTTGTAGAAATGTTCTTAAAATAATAAATATACAGCAGAGCTCAAAATGAATTAGTTTGTTACATGACGTTATCAAAATTTGCTTCTATCAATTTAAGAGGTGAGAAAGCTTACGACTATTTAGAGCAAAGTACTCAAAAGTCTTTTTATGAACATCATTTCTTAAAGTCTTTTAGCTTTGTCTTTTATCATTCTAATGGATCTCATTAACACTTACAAGTATTTCAAAGGTGCATGTCAAGAGGACGGGGCAACACTTTTTTTAGTTGTGTCCAGGGTTAGAACAAGTGGTTATGGACCAAAGCTGGAACACCAGAAGTTCCACTTAAACATTAAGGAAAAACTATTTTACTGTAAGAGTGAGGGAGCCCTGGCACAGGCTGCCCAGGGAGAGTGTGAAGCCTCCTTCTCTGAAGGTTTTCAAAATCCACCTGGACAAGCTCCTGTACAACCTGATCTAGGTGAACCTGCTTTAGCAGTGGGCTTGGATTAGATAAACTCTAGAGGTCCCTCCCAATCCCTATCATTATGTGATTCTATTATTTTAATCTTTCATTCATTTTTATTTTATTTCCCTTTTACAGATAAGTGAGTTACACTTTGTGAAACAAGTGATTGCATTTCAGGACCTGAATACTATGATGGAACTCAAGAAAAAGGTAGCTTTTAATCTTGTACCTTGTTATGTACACATGATAAGAACCTCCACAAAAAACCTTATGTCATTTGCATGACCCCCAAAGGGGAGAAGAGGCAAATTCAGGCTATAACTACATTAGGTTCTCAACTTCTACAATTAGTAACATCAACTTATTAAGGTTAATGGATTAAACTATATATGGGAGTACATGACATATCTTTTTAGAATTTACAGATAATAATGAAGTTTAGTACTTGTTGTGTAAGACTTATTTTGCCTGAAGGTAAAAAGTAAATTTTTCAGTTTATTGCATAAAGTAATAATCTCAGGCAATATGAGAATTGTCATTATTACAAATGTGTCTTAAAGACAGAGTTCCAGCACATTTTATTATGAGCTAATGTGCAGGAAACCAAGATGCCAACTCATTTTCCATCTGCAAAAAAAGTTACTTTTAAATCCCATGTTTAGCAACCTTTAGTAAATCTTCACTAATGAAACTCTTAACAACAAATATGATGTACTTGGGGGCCTGTCAACACATATCATTAATTTTTAATCCTCCTTTTATGTTCAATATTCCATCAGGGAATCTCCTTAGATGATGCTGCCTCATTATGTCTTTAAAATTTACTCTGAAAGGACATGGCAGGTCCTTTAATATACTAATTTATGCAATTAATGACATTAAGATACATCCTGTAGTTATTTTTTTCCAGGAAAATAAGTATCAAAACATTCTTACTCTGATCAGGAGGAACCATTTCAGCAGAAAGGAAATTTCCCTTAGTTCTTCCAAATAAGCGTGCCCGACCACTGCTGACTTTTCTAACCTCTGCAGCATCGACAGGAGGATTTGGAAACGAAATGGAAGAATCTTCATATTTTGCAAAAGTGCCTAATATTGGTTTCTGTGACAAAGATAAAGGTGACATTTTAATAAAAGCCCAGATAATGTCTTTTTTTTTTTTAAATAAGCAAAACAATAAATACCCCAACAAATTATTTATACAATGGGTTAAGTTCAGGATAGAACAGTTAATTTACATGGGTTTGCACACTAAGAAGTTTTCATATTCAGAATCTAATGACACTATTCCACTGAAAAAAAAAAGTATCTACACCATTGTTACCACAGAAAGACAGATAAAAGCAAACACTCAGGAGTGCAGGAAACACAGAAGAACTTACCCGAGTAGAGCAACAAATATAGAATTGTTTATTTCCCCCATGAACACCAATTTAACATTATCTGCAGCATGCTTATTTGTCAAAAAAAAAAACCAGTCGTGCCCAAGACATGCATTAGCAATTCTAGAGGCACATCTATTCTTATGATTTGTTTTTTGAGCACTAAAATAATATCTCCAAAACACTTCAAATGTGTTCTTATCATATGTAACACTTGCAGTCACACCGAGAAAAATCAAGAAGATCCAGAAACATGAAAGTTCAAGCTCTCTTCATGTCAATATCTTGTACCCTATAGGTTGTGAACAACTTCCTGAACCACTGGTACAAAACACTTTTGTGCCCTACATAAACACATTGCCCTCGAAGATCAAGTTCCTCTACTAATTTCCCTACAATAAAAAAAATCCATTAGAAAGTCTCCAGACTGATGGTGAGGTAGGGTGAATCTCTTCTCTCCAGTAATGAATGACAGGACATGAGGAAATGGGCTCAAGTTGCACCAGGGGAGGTTTAGATTCGAGATTAGGAAGAACTTTTTCCCTGAATGGGTTGTCAGACACTGGCCTGGGCCACACAGGGAGATGGTGAAATCCCCATCCCTGGAGATATTTAAAAGATGCATAGATGGGATTCTGAGGGACATGGTTTAGCGGTGGCCTTGGCAGTGTGAGGTTACTGTTTGGACTCAATGATCTGAAAGGACTTTTCCAACCATAATGATTCTAGTATCTATGATTCAGAGGTCTCCTCAGTACTTTGGAGACAGTCAACAGATGAGACACACTCCCCAGAATTCCCACANATTCTATGATTCTACAGTCTACTAACCTATCTCCATTGATAAAGCAGAAAGAGCAAGTTGTGCATTGGTAATTTTCTCCAGATTTGTTTTTCCACAAAATCACAGAATGGTAGGGTTGAAAGGGACCTCTAGAGATCATCTAAGTCCAACCTCCCTGCTAAGGCAGATTCGCTAAGATCAGTTGCACAGAAACACATCCAGGTGGGTTTTGAAAACCTCCAGAGAAAGAGGTTTCATATCCTCCCTCGGCAGCCTGTGCCAGGGCTCCCTCATTCTTACAGTAAAATAGTTTTTCCTTAATGTTTAAGTGGGATTTTTGGTGTTCCAGCTTTTGTCCATAACCCCTTGTCCTGACACTAGACACCACAGAAAAAAATGCCACCCCATCCTCTTGACATACACCTAAGTATTAATGAGGTCCCTGTTCAGTCTTCTCCAGGCTGAACAGCCCCAGGTCCCGCAGCTTTTCCTCATAAGGAAGATGCTCCAGTCCTCTGATCACCTTGGTGGCCCTGCACTAGTCTCTCTCCAGCAGTTCCCTGTCCCTCTTGAGGTGCAGAGCTCAGAACTGGACACAGGACTCCAGATGAGGCCTCACCAGGGCAGAGTAGAGGGGGAGGAGAACATCCCTCAACCTGCTGGCAACATTCGTAATGCAGTTCAAGATACCATTAGCCACCTTCTTAGCAACAAGGGCATGCTGCTGGCTCATGACATTTTTCTGTTTTAGCAATCTTATACAGGAAAGCTGACTCAAATATCTACCTTCTCATTCTTGTTAACGTTAGAATTACAATGCAATACAGCAATAATTTAAATGCTTTAAATTACTTTCAGGTTTCTTTCAGGAAAAGAAAAAAAAGACAAAACTGACTTTGTAAGTCTCAGACTAACATTGTGACAAGCTTCCATTTCTCCCCAACCTATTTAAATCACATCTTTTCCTAACTCTACTGATACATATCTTTATGTCAGTATTGCATGAGTTATTTCCAGAGTACTCACATGATCCAGTGGGTTGAGACGAACACCAGACACTGGTCTTGATTCAGACAAATCAAAACTGGATGCATGAAGGCTAGCATGAAGAAATTAAAAAAATAACATGAATAAAGTGGGAGGGTTTTTTTTGTGTTTGGTATTTGGGGTTTTAATTGCATGCTTCTTCCCTTTGGCAATGAATAGAGGGGAAAGCAGTAAGAAATGAAGGACTTTTACACTATCACTCTTCTTGCACAAATGCTATTTAATTTTGGTATCAAGGGAGAACAATTACAAGATTGCCCACACACCTACCATGATACAGTTTATTGCATACACATCTATAACAAGACTCTGATATAAGCCTAAATTACTGCAAAAACCCAACAGCAGCTACTGCCCAAGCTATTGGAACACAAGCTGCAGAACACTGCAGGGCAGAAAACCCAGGTCTGTGCAGGTCTAAGCATGCTCCTTTCCATATACAGGAGAAGCACAAACAGAACAGGCATGGATGTCAGCCACAGAGACCTCATTACCTGCTCACCAACCAACAGACAAGTCGCTTTTAGACTCCTGCCTTACAACATGCAGTCAGGAATACTGGACACATAGAGTGCCTGAAGTCATGCTGCCATGAAAACCACACGAACACTGACTTACTTATACGGTCATTCAAACACGTTTCCGCATCCTTTCTGGCATGCCTGACAGCTAATATTACAAATACAGCTCACATCTCCTCCTTACAGTCACGAAGGAGGGACAAAAAATGACTGGGAAAATGGATGAAAAAAGACCAAGATACATTCTTTTTTTCTCTTTTGCCATAATGGACAGATCTATTGAATTATACTACATAACAAAACAATACGCAGAAATAATTTTAAAGTAGGATAAGTTTTGTTTAAAAATGGGCATTTCAGGCTTCAAGACCTACAATTTTCTATTTCAAAAGATACAAGAATGCTCTGAAAAAAAGATCCAGTGTACAGTTTATACAGAAACAAGCAACCTTTTGAGAGTTTCTAGGGAAAAACTGAACGCTACTGTAATTAGAAGCATACACTGTCTTATGAAAGAGGTGAGTTACAGATCATTTTCCTATACTATTCTCCATATACAACAGTAATGAGTGCCTTTGGTAGGTCTAATCCCAAGGAACTTTCTGTACGTGTAGATTAACACCAACAGTAAGGATCATTAGAAGAAAGCAAAGGATATCTTTAGGAATACAGATTAACATGGGGGGACAAAAAAATCGCCAGAAACATAATCACAGAATCAATCTCTTGCTGCTAAAGGATATCTGAAAAAAATCTTAAAGGCACAATACCTAAAAACTGAAGGGGGTCTGTTTTGGAGAGCTCTTGAGGATCCAGATCCAAAAAGTTTCCTTTGATCATCTGTAGGTGTAAACGGCCTCTGAGTTCTTATTGTTCGTAGAAAACTTCTGGCTTCGTTTATAATCTCTGAACTGGTTTTCTGTTCTGGCACTGAAAGCTTGTAGAATGGTTCTGCCTTTTTTGTGTTTTTATTCTTTGAAGCTTGCATTCTGCTGCAAACAGTGCACAGGAGGAACACTGTACAATACAGACGGAAGGCACAGAATATAATGCTAGCTTTAAGTTACAAACTATTGATTCATCAATGGTTACGCTACCACAATATAGTTAAAAAAAACAACAACAATATCCTAGACAGTGCTGAAGTAGTAGAAAATATGGCTCATCAATACTGCAATTCCCTTGCTATTTCTCAGTTCTGTAGGAAAACACTGAAGAAAAGCACCTGACAGGGAGGACCTTTAGTTTTTCAGAGGGAGTCAAATACACCACACTTACTATTAAAGTGCTTTCTGAGCAAAATGTGGTACTCTCCAAAACTATAGAAAAATCTTTTTCTTAACACCTGATTACTTATAAAACACCACAGCCAAAACAGGAACTCAATAATACATTGCAGAGAGACACTTTCTCTCCCAAGAACTTAAGAAGAGATCACCCTTACCAAGGGCAGCTTCTTAACAAGTCAAAGAGGTATTTATTATCAGTAACTGAAACACAGTTATCAGTAATTGGTAAGCAGAGGCAAGGAAGAACAATCAATCCACTTTTTTGCTATCTTTTATTAATTTATGTGTCATAATTATTAGCCAGACTATGTAACAGAACACAGAGAAAAAAAGTGAGCAGTGCCATAAAATATGAGCTGTTTATATAGTTAAATATTTATATATGATAGATTAAGAAAGCTCACTCTTTATTGCAAGCATTTAAGAACCACAAGTAGAAATTCTTTCTCCAAATGAGTTTGGCTGCTGTGCCATCAGGGTACAATCACCACCTCTTTCTTGAAAGATGATTTGTACCCTCTATTTAATAATCCCCAAGGCTGAAACGTGAACTTCAAGAAATTGCTTTTGCAGCAACATTCAGGAAGGAACCTCCATCTGTTCTCCAACGTCCCATGCCCCAGAAGCTTTAAGGAAGCACCTTCAGCTGTGTTATGCCAGTTGTCTTCCTAGAAACCAACTACCTAGATCTGTGTATAAGGGGAAAACTTTCCAGTCACCAGAAGCTTTCTTGACTTCGATGAGCATAAGGTATCGGAATGACTCAGTCCCAATGCCAGAGACTAATAAGGTGCAACAAATGAGTCAAACAACCAGAAAGTGGAAGTACAGGATTGAAGGAGCAGAACAAGAGTAGAAGGGGAAGAACTGCACTGGCTGCCCTGCACACAAGCTGCTTTTGTGGTTTATACTAGGCTAGTTCTGTGTTGTTTTGTATTTTTTTTGTAAGAATTACTGTTTTATTAAAAATAAAGTATCTTTTGTATTAAAGTAACTTAGTTGCAAATAAGAAACAATTATAATAATTAGTGATTCTTTATGAAAATCCAATAGCATTCCCATTTTGCTCCCCAATCCCAGGAGGGGACAGAAAATGTGGGACAGATAAAGGGAATGTCACAGTGTCAGTGGGGACAGCATAACTGGTACACAGAGATCTTGTCCCCCACTGCTGTCACCATTAACCGAGTAGCTTTCAACTTGCACAGATTAAGAACACCTGTGTGACTCTCTATTGGAAAGTAGAAGAGTATCATACCAGTGTTTCAAAAGCCATACTTGACCTCTCATCTTTCTTTCCTAGCTGTGTACTCCAGACATCCTGGTCTCTACTGTACAGGATGATCTGAAAGCAGTAGATAGCAGTACAGGGTAAGAGAACCCCTGATTAGTCCTCCAGAAGTGAGACAGCTGCACCCTCACCGCAGTTGGGTCAATCGGCATATGAGAGAAACACGGCTGACTCCATCAGACTCTGACATCTTGTCTCTCATCTCAAAACCAGGTCAGTAATTGCTAGAACAGAGTGGGCATACTTGCAATTATTAAGCGCGGTGAGGAGAAACCGTGTACTCAAGCAATGAACACAGCTCAGCAACGTGCGAATCCAGGTTCTGCCCGCCCAAGCTGACCTCCAGAACAGTTAGCACCCAAGTACAGGTTTAGTGAGAGCGAACTAACAATGGGTCACCATAAAATGAAACGAGAAGAAAAGTTACCAGCAAGCGAGCCCGCAGCCCTCAACGTGGCAAGACTTTCAGCGCAGCCGTTAGGTGACATGTCAGAAAGCAACTCCTCAAAAGCAGCAGCACCTGTGGAACAAAAGCAGACCCAGGCTTTGCAAAGGTCATCAACCCAAGCCCGGCGAAACACGGCTCTCTCCCGGGCACGGCAGGCTGTAAGCCGCCAGGAACGGACCGCAGGCTCTCGCCTTCCCGCCACCTGACTCACCGCATACGCCAGCCCTTCGCCTCTGGCAGCCCGGCGGCAGCCCCCGAGCGTGAGTCTTAGGGCCAGGCGGGGCGCCGCTCCCGCCGGCACCGCGCGCTGGCCAGGGCGCGCTGCCCGCCGCACGGCCCCGCCGCACCCTCGCTCTCCCCAGCGGCGGAGGGTCGAGACTCGCCACCGCCGCCCTCTGTTACCATGGCAACCGCATGCACCGCGGCCAACGGGAGAAGACGCGTCGGCCCTGCAGCACGGCGGGACCGGGGGAGGTTCTCCCTCACGTCCGCCAAAGGACGCCGCGGCCGGACGGAGGCGCCGCTACCCTTAACGAGCCGCCCGCCGCCCTCCGCCGCACCTGCGCGCGTGCGGGTCGCGGAGCGCCGAGGCGCCTGCGCGGGTACCTGGCGGCGCCTGCGCAGCGCCGGGCGGCGTTCGCGTCCCAGTACCCCGTGGGCAGTAGCTGTAGCAGTAGCAGTGCAAGTGCCAGTGCAGGTTCCTGCCACAGCGCTTGGCCCCTAGGATGGTGTGGTTTTTTTTTGTTGGAGGGCACTTCCCCCGGCCTGTTGTAGCCCACGTTTAGGGCATAGTAGCAGGTGGCAAAAGCCCAGCTTTGGGTTGACAATATTTACCTGTTTTGGAAAGAAGTGATGTCACCAGTAGTATAGTTTTTCTCGGAGCTCAGGTTTACAGATTGGAACTGGGAGACACTGAAAATTGTTCACAGTCAAGCCAAACTAGCGTAGCAGCAGCCGCAGAGCCCCTTGCCTGTGTCACTGGTCAGGCACTTACGGTTGTATCAGTCTGACCGCATCTCCTGCTGGCCTCATGTTTTCCAGGAGGCCAAAAGATAGCCATTTTCACTTTGTCAGTAGCACAGCTTCGCAAAAGTCCATCCCACAATCTGCAGAGCTTTGTTGGAGTGGTGTTCCCTAAGCTGCCTCTTAGGCAAGGACCTGCCAAAGGCGCATCTGCTTTGAGGTTTCAGGACCCTGTTGCTCAGGTGCACCAGACGCTCCCTCACGTACTTCCCACTACTGGGATGGGTAATGTGATCACAGCCCATATCAGAAAATCTCCAGACATGTAACAACAACAAAGACAGGCCTGTTGCAGCAAGTGGGTTGCTCGTGACTGACAAGTACAGTCTTTGTTCTTTATCTCTGAATGTGTTTTGAAATTTATTTAAAAACTGCTATAAAAGGGTGGTTATGACCTCTTTGTGAATAATAGAAAAATGCAACAAATACACTGCCATCTGACCAAGCTTCTTCCTTGATTCCTTTATAATACACTTCAGATATATCTGAAAGCACTCTCCAAAGAAATTCATCTTGTGTATATATTTATAGTAAATATATATTAAATTACCAATTTAAGTTCCTTTTACTAATTGCTAGCTAACATCATAAATTTTGTTTCCTCATCTTTGTCAGAAAAGAACCCTGTGGACATCTGAAATTTAATTTGTCTTTCTGAATACTATTATAATCCTGTTATGCTCCCCTCTAGAAAATCATCCTCTTTCACTTCCTCTTTGGATTCTGATAGGCTTTATGATAGCAGTAAAAAGATCTCCATGTAACTCTACCTGGTTTACAAAACATATGCCATTATCTCTAATAGCTTGTACTTTATCTCTAAGTTTTATACATCTAGTCCTCGTTCTTTGGCAGCCAAGTTCAATACCTCAGAAGAAATGAAAACCTTGTTAGTATCATTGTTGCTTTTCTTTGTATATTCTTTCCTAAAACCCAAAAGAATATACGTGTCTACATGCTATTTTGAGGTCACTCATGGTTAGCTCATTCTGTTATTTTCTTATGAACATTTATTTTACTGAGAAAATACAAGTGAAGTTTCACAGAAAAAATGTGTCAATCTGTTTCCTGGTAAAGCCAGTTATCATCTCATCATTCTTTAAACAAAATTTAAATCCACCCATTTAAACCCACTAAGCCTTCCTTCTTGGTGTCTTATTTAATCCTTTTCATATGCACATTATTTCTCTCCTATTTTCTAGCTCATCAAATTTAAGAGTTAATTTTTTATTCATTTTCTGAGCTATGTCAATGATGGCTTTTTTTTTTTTGTGATATCTCTTTGTTATCCCTTAACTCTTACAACTTTCTCACTTAAATCCCTTTTCTCATGTGCTTTTTATTATATGAAATATCTCAGCACCTATTCTAAATGTGGATACTAAATTAAATCTCTTTCTTTGCAATAACACTGTTTTATGATGGAAGTATCATCCAAACATAAATTGACTTGGTCTAAGAAAGCCAGTATTTGCTCAAGAGAAAGCTGAGGTAAAAGCATTGTGTTCTGAGCAGTTCTGCCTAACTGGTGAAAATATTTGTGTAATAGTGAAATATTTTATTATGCTGTATTCATTCAAATTGGGTTTTTTAGGTTTGAAAATCGTGAAAGGGATTTTGTGCTGATACCCAGTCTCAAATTTCAGTTTGGCTAACTTAAGTCTGTCTGGAAATGAAACTTTGATAATGTTTTGATGCTTTGGAAATTATCTCTAAGCATACATGGCCTATTTCATTGCATTTATGAATTTGTTAACAGTATTAAGTGCTTTGCCTGCTGAATGTTCATTGATCCTACTTGCTGACCTGTAAGAGCAGCCTCTGGTGCAATTCCAGCAACACAAAAATGGGAATGCAATCCCCATTTCACCCTATTTCTTTCCTCTTTTTCAAAACAAAACAACAGTCCCATCCCGAATCGGGACAAAAATCTTCCTGTTATATTCAACTTTGCATAGACCATCTGGTGTGTGCCGTTAAAGAAGCTCTGTATCACTTGTAGCTCATTACAAAGGCAGGTAAAAGCAGTTCATTTAAAAGCAGTTAGAAACAACCTCTGTACTAGGTGGCCTAATAAGTTTTAATCAGACAGATTTAGGAAGATATCTACCATATTTAGCATGGAAATCTGTCACAGGAAAAGAGCACAAGGTATATGATGAGATGATTTGTTGGTGAATAAGGGGAGAGCACTGTATGCTGTAGGCTTTTGACTGTCATTAGACCCTCAGAGACAAACTGATGAAGTATGGGCCATTTAAGTGGACAGTGAGCTGGACTGGAATTTGGCTGAAGTGCAGAGCTCAAAGGGTTGAGAGCAACCACACACAATGCAGCTGACAGCTGGAGGCTGGTCATCAGCACTGTGCACCTTACCCTAACTCTGGCTGGCACTCGATTCTCTCTGTGCTCATTGTTCAGTCCTGTCAATAAAAACCTGAGATTTCCTGGTGAAGTTACTCAAGCTTCCCAAGGGAAATACCCTTCAGTTGGTACATTTCTGCTGACACACAACACACAAGGACTTGTCCAAACTAAGCTTTGTGAGCAATCTACCAGTTGCACACCCACTATGCAATTGTCCTTACATCAATGACTGCTTTCATTGATTTCCTGTTAATTCTGCTTTCTCTGCCAGTGATTGGAAATCTCTTGTGTGTTAGAGAAATGCCTGTTTTTCTTCTAGTCTGCCTTTTGACCTGACTAGACTGACAGGACTCCACAGGACTTTGATACAGCTTCTCAGTTTAAGACCCAAATTTCTATGGGTGGAGCAGGAAGGGATACTTGAGGAAACGGCCTTTTTTCAAGAATCAATAGATACGGAAGGAAGATGTGAAGATCAGGNGGCAGAAACCACGACAAAAGCCTAAAAGCTAAGAGTGCTAAGAACCAGTGCTGGGTGAAGAAGAGGCAGTTTGTTTTCTCACAAGACACAACCTTAAGTTTAGTGGTCCACCATGTTTCTTTTATGACCAGCTTGTTGTGGACACCTTACAATAGTTGTGCATTCATTGCAGACAGCACTCTGAACTGAGATATTGCTCTCATCATTCACATAAGCCTGCGGTGAAGGATACCAACAACTGGCTAAATCGGAAGAGATCTTTGGGAACAGAGACATGGGTAGAGTGAAAAGTACTGAGAAACAAAACCCCTTAGGGAACTCACTGAACACATGCAGCAAATTGAGGAAGGAAATTCACTGTAATAGGGCTGGTGTACTAACATGATGATCTTATTTATTTTCTCAAGGTTTCTACATCAGCATTCCTTGCCTTTCCCTCCTAATGCATTCTCCTGCCAAATTCTATCTACCAGCTGCTGGTGGGAGAGAATATTAAGAGTATGTTAAGAGTACTGAAATGCCAGTATGTGGCGAAAGTCCAAAAAGTACAAACCAAAACTTTGACAGAGCAGATACAAAGCTATTGCAAAGCAGTGAATGAGCAGATTCATCATTTACAGAACACAATTGCTTTAAACCAATAACATGCAGAATCATTGGAACAAACCCAAATTACTTTAGATGATTTTTAGTGACAATGGAACCAAATGAGTGAATATATATTTTCAGTAAATAGTTCTGTAGAAATGGGACATCCTGATTTTTATCCAGAAAATCCAAGACAGCAGTCTCCGTCTCTGTGCGAGCACAGCACATAGAGTCATGCCAGACTTTCTGTGCATGTGCTAAGCAGAATATCTGTGAATATGTGATAAACTGGACGTGTCCAAAACACATTGCACAGACTGCATGTATACAGGCTGCCCACAAGACCACAGGTGACACCCATAACATGTTAGACTAATTCTTTGGGAGCTCAAATGATATGTATGGTTATGCAGATGGCCAGCAGGTTCCATGCATGCCTATGGTTTCTAAGCTCTGTGTATTTTTCATCCATCCCTATTCTACATGCATGATAGCTATCTAAGGAATTTCTAGTGTCTGGAAATGTCATGGAAAAAACACAATGCACTGCCACTGACTTTGTGCTGAATTTGGGAAACAGGATGAAACTCTGCTCAGCAGATGAAGGGACCCTCTGAGACCCTTGATGTTTTTTGCAGAAGGCTGCTAAATTAGAGGTTAGCCATTTGGTGGATATTTTGTTGTTTTGTTTTGGTTTTTTTTTGTTTTGTTTTTCTCCATTACAGGGGTCTTGTTTTTTTACAAACACCAGAGCTGCCTTGACTCTGTTGCCAGTTGGCTTTGTAACTCTATTAGTGGCAAAGAGGAAAGCATGGGCTTTTTCCCAAACAACAGTGATGTAAAATACTGTCTAGAGAGATCGCCATGGAGAGGCACAGCTTTCATTTTATGTGTTCAAAACAAGATGGGTCTGAATTGGACGTAAACCTTATCTACTGTTCCACAACAGTTAGCAAAGCCCATTGTATCAGGTTCATCTCTTATTTCCAGTACATTACCCAACATGAAAAGACTGTGCAGCAGGAAATACTTAATTTTGCGTAGCTCAGTGGAGACTGAGCACCCCAAATAATGCCAAAATGCCCAGATTGGCATAGATTTCCAGAAAGCTGGCAGCACCTATTTCGCCACTGTCTCCCCTCTAAGCAGCTCTTAACTCAGGGTGAATATGCTATGAGGTTAAGACAAAGGTGACATCCAATCCTGAAATGTTCTTGCATACAGGGTTCACAGTATAACTTGAAACTACAATTTGTTCTTGTAGTTTAGCAAATACTTACTGCAAATAGTTAGCTACCATTCATTGTCTCTATGTTTCACTTGTCCACAGTACCCAATATTTTAGGCTGCTCTTTAAAGAATCCTTTCACCTGCCCTAAATGAACACGAGAGTTCTTCTGTTTGACACATTCTGGGTTTCTGGAAGTGAGAAATCTGCAAGATGGAGAAACAACACACAGAATATGTTATTGCACAAGGTAGAAGAGTTTTTTGAAATCTGACCCAATATTTACATAGATTTTGTGACGTCACGTGGCAGTTCTACAATATGCTGAAAAAATTGCCAGAAGGTAATCTACTAAACATGGCACAAGGTATTCTGGTTTACCCTCCCATAATGCCAGACTTCCGTTGCTGATAAAAGCCTGATGCTCAGAGGTCATACTGTATCTTTAAAACAACAGCCAAATGCGAATACATCCTGCTGAACAGCTATGTCAGTAGCACAGGCCAGCAGAACTGCCAGTAAAACTTTCTGGTTTGAACAAGGCCAGCAGCAGTGGTGGCATACGTAGCCTCATGAGCAAGCACCCTGCTGGCTGCTCACACAGTGCAAGAGGTGATGGGAGGGCCCAACTGCCCTCTGCCCACCAGCACTCAGGCCAACATACCTTGTAACGCGTATCCCCTCCAAAGTTGGCTCCTGTTGCTGGCCTTGTTTGAATAAGGTGGTTTTACTGGCAGAAGTCCTGCCAGCATAAACTCTTGATACTTATCAGTTGATCTGGAGAGGATTTCTTATTTGTAGGTCCAGTTACACTGGCATTATGCAGAGTTTCTCTCTAGGCTGCAGTGCAACACTCCATCTTACTTTGCTTACTACCGTCTTCATAGAACCATAGAATCATAGAATCATTTTGGCTGCAAGAGACCTTTAAGATCATCAAGTCCAGCCTTTGTCCCAGCCCTATCAACCACTAGACCATTTCCCCAAGTGCAACATCCACCTGTCTCTTAAACACCTCCAGGAATGGTGACTCCAGCACCTCCCTGGGCAGCCGTTCCAATGCCTGACAACACTTTCAGTAAAGAAACTCCTCCATCTATCCAGCCTGAACCTCCCCTGGTGCAACTTGAGGCCGTTTCCTCTTCTTCTACTGCTTGTTGCTAGGGAGAACAGACCATCCTTTCAGGTAGTTGTAGAGAGCAATAAGGTCTCTCCTTAGCAGCTGTATTCCTCTCTCTGCATTACTGTGCTAGTGAGGCAAACTCAGCTTCCAGTCTGTCATTCTCTGCTAAATGATAACAAGAGGCTGTCTACACTCTGCTGGAAAAAAAAATGAGATCTCTTTCACTCTTCTCAGATTGCTGCACAACACAAATGTAGCATTAGATGGAACTGAGACAGGTATAAGCTTCAGTTTGGCTGCTGTAAAAGTGGAGCTTTCCCTAAATTTTTTTGACAAAAAGATATGTACTGCAGTGACAATCATTTTGCAAAGGAAATACTAACAGGAAAAAAAATCACTCATAATTATTGAAAGATTTTAATTGATTTTACTAACACTGAACTCTCCAACTGGAAAATAAGTAAAAGTAGGGAAGGGCTAAGATGGTCATGAATCTAGGCCCAGTGTTTCCTGTGAGAAAAGTGGTATGGCTGCCCAAAGCGGGAAAATGAGGAAATTTGAACTTTCAGACCCACAGAGACCAGTAACTGTAGTCTTCACGTATGGGGATCACCCTCTCCAGGGAAGCTGTGATTTGCCGGAGTAGTATGAAAGTGAAAAGTAATTAAATAGAAGATTGGCTAAAGCGTAAAATTGACTGCCAGGCTAAAAACAGCTTTAAAACAGCTATTTTAACTCCCAGAGTAAAATTCTGAGAAACAATCAAAGTGACCACCATGAGTACAATTCTTATACTCAAATTTTTATAGCTGTGAAAAAGCATGTACATGGAATTATGAAAATACTTACTCTAGTATTTTAAGCAGGTGACACTAAATTTTAGGTAAATCCATGTATGAAATAATTCAGACTTTTGAGTTGGTGTTGTGGTTTAGCCCTGGTTGGCTGCCAGTGCCCACCAAATCACTCTATCACTCCCCCTACTAAACTGGATGGGGGAGAGAGAAATATAATTAGAAGTTTGTGAGTCGAAATAAGGACAAGGAGATCACTCAGCAATTAGTGTCATGGGCATAACAGACTCAGCTTGGGGAGGAAAGGTTGATTTATTCATGAGCCATCAGAATAGAGCAAGGAAATGAGAAATAAAACCAAAAGATGTCTCCCCCACCCCTCCTTCTTCCCAGACTCTCTCTCTTCCCCGCCAGCAGAACAGGAGGATAGGAGTTATGGTCAGTTCATTACAAACGGACTTTACCGCTGCTTCTTCGCAAGGAGAGGCCTCCTCACACTTCCCACTGCTACAGTATGGGGTCCTTCCCACAGGAGACAGTCCCTCACAAACTTCTCCAACGTGGGTCCTTCCTACATGGCACAGTTCTTCACAAACTGCTTTGGCATGGGTTCTTCCCAGGAGGGCAGCTTTTCACACAGTGCCCCAGTGTGGGTCATCCACATGGAAAACAGTCAGGTACCAACTGCTCCAGCCTGAGTCCCTACAGGATCACAAGTCCTGACAACAAACCTACTCTGGTGTGGACTTCTCTCTCCCCACAGAATCCCAGGTCCTGCCAGGAACTCGCTCCAGGGTGAGCTTCCCACAGAGTCACAGCCTCCTGCAGGCACCCATCCGCTCCAGCGTGGGCTCCTCTATGGGCTGTAAGTGGGTCTCTGATCCCTGGTGTCCTCCATGGACTGCAGGGGCACAGCTGCCTCACCATGGTCTTCACCACAGGTCACAGGGAAATCTTTCTTCCAGTGCCAGGGCACTTCCTTCCCCTCTGTCTCCATTGACCTTCTCAGATATGTTATTCACAGAGGCATTACCTCAATCACTAATTGGCCAGGCCTTGGTCAGCTGTGGGTCCATCTTAGAACTGACTGACACTGGCCCTATCAACTACAGGAGAAGATTCTGGCAGATGTTTGTTTAAAGAAGCCAACCCTGTAGCCCTCTGCTACCAAAACCTGGACCAGACAAAACTAGTACAATTGGGAAGTTTCTATCCACTAGGATCTGAAACTTCATTTTCACTCAACTGAACTGTATTTCCTGCAAATTTGAAACTGAAGAATTCAGTTCCTAGTATCGTGATACCTGGCTTTGACACCTTCAATTGTATTTTTATTCATTACCTTAAAATAGGAAGATGGAGTTAGTGAAACTTGCTGATGACACAGAAGTGGGAAACATCATTAATATGGAAGGGGATGGCAATTTGATACAGGAAGACGTGAATAACCTTGAGAACTAGAATTATACGAACTGAATGAAAACTAATATGGCAAATTGCAAGCTTGTGCCCTTGATCTAATAGAAATTTCTGTCATAGGTTGCAAGGTCATCAGTTCAGAAACAGAAATATGCAAGTTGTGTGTGGAAAGTTAACCATTGACTTGAAATATTAAGGAGATGTGAAAAAGGCAAATTTGATCTTAAGTGTTTACTGAGCAAGATACTTCCAGTGGACAGTGCAAGTGAGTGTGGCTGGAGGAGGCAAGGCTGAGAGCCCCTCTCAAGCTTGGTGCTATCCAGAGCATCTGTGTTCAGAAGAAAGGGATTGAGACAGGAATGGGTGCAGAGAAAGGTGGCAAGACTGATCAAGAGACAGGCCCGTCATGGTGTAAGGCTACAACAGCACAACTTGTTAGTTCTGCCAAAGTGAAGGCTGAGAGTCTCCATATCATGTCTTAGAAGATGATAAAGAACAATTAATGCTAAAAGACAACATCGATTCAGAAACAAATGGGAATTATCTGACCTGGAAAATTCAGAACACATTTTTTTAAAATGTTTTAAACCATTGGAGAGATAGGATTCTAAAACAGCCTCCCAGGAAGAACGGTGGAGGCAAAACTCAACCTATATTAAGAGCTATATTAAAGTTTGTCATGGTTTAGCAATGAGTTGCTTTTGCTTAGTAACAGGGGGAGCGGGTTGCAGTGAAGACCCAGTAAAAGTTTTTTAGACTCTTCCCCGACTCCTGGGTTCAGACCCACCCCCGGCCTGGCTGGGCCAATCTGGCGCCTCTGCGATCACTATTTAGGGACAGGAATTTGAGGTGTCAGGCAGGAGGTGTAAGAGTGGTACAAGATGGAGGC